>PVKH010014921.1:0-16304 GCA_004027955.1 Chaetophractus vellerosus | reverse complement strand
ATCAGCTCCCTGCTTGTTGTGTCTCCTCATTGTGTCTCCTTGTTGTGTCATCTCATTGCATCAACTTGCTGCACCAGCCCGTTACGTCACCTCGCTGTCTTGGTCATCTACTTTAGGAAGCACCAGGAACTGAACCCAGGACCTCCCATGTGTTACGCAGGTGCCCAACTACTTGAGCCACATCCTCTCCCCTCTGCCTTTTCTTTTTACATGCATTCCTATTTTTCATTATGTTTTCAGTTTCTTCTTTTATCTTATAAATCATTTAAAATTCTTACTTTATAGTCATCTATACATTGTTCTATTTCCTACATTTCTTAGGGCATCAATTCTCCTGCTAATTTCATGATCTGATTCTCATGATGTTGTCCTCCTATGGTTTGTAAATTTTATTGTGAGCTTATTTTCAGTGGGGATATTTTTTCTGGGGAAGAACTCTATGCCTTGGGTTGTGGGATTGTTCCTTCAATGTAGCTGCAAGTTTGCTTCTGCTGGAGTCCTAGGGTTATCACAAGTTTGAGAGATAATTTTATAATAATGACAGGTAAAATTCATTACAAAGCTATAACATTTGTGAATCTGTATATGCTGAATTAGAATGCATCAAAATGTAAAGCAAAAATTATTAAATACATGATAGTAATGGGAATCTTTAACATGCGACATTAGGTCTTTACCAATCAAGAAAGTAAAAAGTAAGCATAACAGAGGGATCTGAATACAGGCATACATCATTTTATTGTCCTTTGCTTTATTACATTTCACAGATTTTGCATTTTTTCCTTACAAATTGATGATCTGTGGCAACCTGGCATTAAGCAAGTGTACCAGCACTATTTTTCCAACAGGGTGTGCTCACTTTGTGTCTCTGTGTCACGTTTTGGTAATTCTCACAATATTTCAAACTTTTTCATTATTATTATATCTGTTATGGTGATCTATGATCTGTGATCTTTGATGTTACTATTGTAATTGTTTGTTGTACCACAAACCATGCCCATATAAGATGGTAAAATTAATAGATGTGTGTGTTCTGACTGCTCCACTGACTGGCTGCTCTTCCATCTCCCTCCCTCTCCTCAGGCTATCTTTATGCCAGTACCATGCTGTTTTGACCACTGTAGCTTTGTAATACGTTTCAAGGTCAGGCTGTGAAATTCCTCCCATGTTGTTCTTCTTTTTTAGAATGCTATTTGCTATTCGGGTGCACTTTCCCATCCAAATGAATTTGGCAATTGCTTTTTCTATTTCTGTAAAGTAGGCTATTGGAATTTTGATTGGTGTATTAGTCAGCCAAAGGGGTGTTGATGCACAGTATCAGAAATCTGTTGGCATTTATAAAGGGTGTTTATTTAGGGTAGAAGCTTACAGTCACAAGGCCATAAAGCATAAGTTACTTCCCTCACCAAAGTCCATTGCCATGTGTTGGAGCAAGATGGCTGCCAGTCTTTGCAAGGGTTCAGCCTTCCTCTTCCTCCTAAGGCTCTGTGGTCCCAGCTCCTTCTGTTCTCAGCTGTAGGTTAGAATAAGGCTTGACTGTCACCCCAGGGCTCATTTCTTTGCAGGCTCAGCTGCTCTGCTCTCTTCACAAGGTTAGTTGTAGACTATCAGGCTCATTCTCTTCCTGAGGCCTCTGCCATGTCTAATAGAGCCTCCTCTCTTTCCTCACATATCTGCTTCTCTGTATATTTACTTCCCAGCACTCCAGCATCAAAACTCCAACTCTCTCCTCTGCCATGTTGTTTTCCTACAGACGTTGATTAATCATAAGTTAATCAAGTAAATGTGAAACCTCTGAATCTAATACAATCTAATATTCCCAGAGGAACAGACCAGTTTACAAACATAATCCAATATATACTTTGGGAATTCATAATACTAAACTGCTACAATTGGTATTGTATTGAATCTATAAATCAGTTTGGGTAGGATTGATATCTTCACCATATTTAGTCTTCCAATCCATAAACATGGAATGTCTTTCCATTTCTTTAGTTCTTCATTGATTTCTTTTAGCATTGTTTTGTAGTTTTCTGCATAAAAGTTCTGTACTTCTTTGTTTAAATTGATTCCTAGGTATTTGAGTCCTTTTGTTGCTATTTTAAATGGAAATTCCCCCTGATTTCCTCCTCAGATTGTTCAATACTAGTGTACAAAAACATTACTGATTTTTACATGTTGATCTTGTATCCTGCCACTTGCTGAACTCATCTATTAGCTCAAGTAGCTTTGTTGTAGACATTTTAGAGTTTTCTAAATATAGGATCATGTCATCCACATATAGAGTTTTACTTCCTCTTTTCCTATTTGGATGCCTTTAATTTTTTTTTCTTATCTAATTGCTCTAGCTAGAACTTCTAGCACAATGTTGAATAACAATGGTGACAGTGGGCATCCTTGTCTTGTTCCTGGTCTTAGAGGGAAAGCTTTCAACCTTTCCCCATTAAGTACGATGTTGGCTGTGGGTTTTTCACATATGCCTTTTTTTTTCAAAAGATTTGTTTTTATTTATTATATATCCCCCCCGCCTTGCTGCTTGTTCTTGTTGTGTTCATTGCTTTTGCGTTCTTCTGTGTCTGCTTGTCACCCCCTGCTGCGGCATCCCGCCCAGTCAACTCACTGTGCAGCAGCCTGCCTGCCCGCGGTGGCTTGCCTTCTCTAGGCAGTCTGCCTGCTTGAGGAGGTCCTGGGAACCGAACCCAGGGCCTCCCATGTGGTAAACCGGAGCCCTACCAATTGAGCTACAGCCGGTTCCTTATGCCTTTTATTATATTGAAGAATTTTCCTTCTATTCCTATCTTTTGAAGTGTTTTTATCAAGAAAGAATGCTGGATTTAGTCAAATGACTTTTCAGCATCAGTTGAGATGAGGTGCAAAAAGATTTGAGATTTTTTCCCCTTCAATTTGTTAATGCGGTGTACTACATTGGTTGATTTTCTTATGTTGAACCAGCCCATACAAGGAATAAATCCCACTTGGTCCTGATGTATAAGTCTTTTGATATGCTGTTGGATTCGATTTGTAAGTATTTTGTTGACAATTTTTGCATCTATGTTCATAGAGAGATTAGTCTAATTTTCTTTTCTTGTAGTATTTTTATCTGCCTTTGGTATTAGGGTGATGTTGGCTTCATAAAATGTGTTGGGTAATTTTCCTTCCTCTTCAAGTTTTTGGAAGAGTTTAAACAGGATTGGTGTTAATTCTTTTGAAATGTTTGGTAGAATTCACCTGTGAAGTCATCTGATCTTGGACTTTTCTTTGTTGGGAGATTTTTGATGATGGCTTCAATCTCTTTATATGTGATTGGTTTGTTAAGTTCTTTTATTTCTTGTAGTGTCTGTGTAGGTTGTTTGTGCATTTCTAGGAATTTGGCCATTTCATCTAGGTTATCTAGTTTGTTGGCATACAGTTTCTCATAATATTCTCTTATGATCCTTTTTATTTCTGTGGGGTCAGTCATAACTTCCCCCCTTTCATTTCTGATTGTATTTATTTGCATCTTCTCTCTTTTTTTCTTTGTTAGTCTAACTAGGGTTTGTCAAATTTATTGGTCTTCTCAAAGAACCAGCTTTTGGTTTTGTTGATTTTCTTTTGCTTGTTTTTTTTTGTGTTTGTTTGTTTTCAATTTCATTTATTTCTGCTCTAATCTTTATTATTTCTTTCTTCCTGCTTGCTTTGGGATTGGTTTGCTATTATTTTTCAGTTTCTCTAATTGTTTAGTTAGATCTTTGATTTTAGCTCTTCTTTTTAAATATAGGTGTTTATGGCTATAAATTTCCCTTTCAATACTGTCTTTGCTGTATCCCATAAGTTTTGATAAGTTGTGCTCTCATTTTCATTTGTCTCAATATATTTACTGATTTCATTTGCAATTTCTTCTTTGACCCACTGATTATTTAGGTGTGTGTTGTTCAGCCTCCACACATTTGCAAATTTACCTCTTTCCTGTCTTTTACTGATTTCCAGTTTAATTCCATTATGATCTGAGAAGGTGCTTTGTATAATTTCATCTTTTTATATTTATTGAGAACTGCATTGTGACATAACATGGTCTATCCTGGAGAAAGATTCTTGGGCACTTGAGAAGAATGTATAACACATTGAGTTTGGATGCAACATTGTGTATTTGTCTGTGAGATCTAAATTGGTTATCAAATTGTTCAAGTTCTCTGTTTCCTAGTTGATCTTCTGTCTAGTTGTTCTATCTAATGATGTAAATGGTGTGTTGAAGTCTCCAACAACTATTGTAGAAATGTCTATTTCTTCAGTTTTGCCAGAGTTTGCCTCATGTATTTTCAGGTACCCTGGTTAAGTGCATAGATATTTATGACTCATATCTTCCTGATGGGTTGCCTCTTTTATTAA
The DNA here is from genome assembly GCA_004027955.1 of Chaetophractus vellerosus. Classification (NCBI taxonomy): domain Eukaryota; kingdom Metazoa; phylum Chordata; class Mammalia; order Cingulata; family Chlamyphoridae; genus Chaetophractus; species Chaetophractus vellerosus. Next base: position 11,939 of record PVKH010014921.1, on the reverse strand, counting down.
TATATAATGGCCTTCTGTGTGTTTTATAATTTTTTGCATTTAAAGTCTGTTTTGTCCAATATTAGTATAGCTACCCCTGCTCTTTTCTGGTTACTATTTGTGTGGAGTATCTTTTTCCAAGCTTTCACTTTCAGCTGGTTTATATCCCTGGGTCTAAGGTGAGTCTCTTGTAAGAAGCATATGGATGGCTCATGTTTTTTAAATCCATTCTGCCAACCTATATCTTTTGATTGGGGAGTTTAATCTATTCACTTTCTATGATAATACTGTAAATGCATTATTTACTTCCACCATTTTATTCTTTGGTTTTCATATGTCATATCTTACTTTCATCTGTCTTTTCACTCTTTTGATTATCCTTTCTGCTATTCTTTCTTCTATACTCTCTTCCAAGCCTCACTCTCCTGTCTTTTTCTTTCAGGCTTTAAGGCTTCCTTCAATATTTCCTGCAAAGTTGGATTCTTTTTTATGAATTATCTTAGTTTCTGTTTGTTTGTGAATATCGTATGCTCATTTTCATATTTGAAGGACAATTTTGTTGGATAAAGAATTCTTGGCTGGCAGTTTTTCTCTTTCACTATCCTAATTGTATCATACCACTGTCTTCTTGCCTCTATGGTTTCTGATGAGAAATCTGCACTAAGTCTTACTGGACATCCCTTGTATATGATGGTTTTCTTCTTCCTTGCTGCTTTCAGAATTTTTTCTTTATCTTTGACATTTGACATTCTGAGTAGTATGTGTCTTGGAGTAGGTCTATTTGGATTTATTCTGGTTGGGGTATGCTGTGCTTGTTGGATGTGTAAATTCATTTCTTTCATGAGAGTTGTGAAGTTTTCAGCTATTATTTCCTCAAATATTCTTTCCACCCCTTTTCCCTTTTCCTCTCCTTCTGGAACTCCCATGATACATATGTTGTTGCATTTCATGTTGTCATTCAACTTCCTGAACCCCTGCCAATTTTTTCCATTCTTTTCTCTCTCTGTTCTTTTCTCTTCAATTTCAGCTGTTCTGTCTTTGGGATCACTTATTCTTTCTTCTATCATTTTGAATCTGCTGTTGTATGCCTCTAATGTGTTTTTTTATCTCACCTATTGTGCTTTTCATTCCCATGAGCTCTGTTACTTCTCTACTCAGGTTTTCAGATTCTTCTTTGTGCTTGCTCAATGTCTCCTTGACCTTGCTTATCTCTTTAGTCATATTGTCTTTTAACTCATTAATTTGATTTGGACATTTGTGTGCATCTCGTTAATTAGTTGTCTCAAATCCTGTGCCTTTTCTGGGGTTTTGATATGTTCCTTTTCTTGGGCCATGTCTTCCATTTTCTTAGTATGGCTCATAATTTTTTGCTGATGTCTAGGTAGCTGATTAGGATGGTGAGTTTACTTAGATGCTCAATTTCTCTCTCTTTCATAGGGATTTAGTGGCAGGAGGCTGTGTGTTACTGCTGTTCTTTGATTCTCAGTTCATTCTGGGTCTTTAGGATTGTCTCTGTTAATTGCTCAAAACTGGGCTCTGGACCCAGTAATGGGTTGCAGACCCACTTCCTAGGGCCTTAGGGAGGGAGGCTATAAAGTCTCGAAAAAACCTCTCTTACTTATTTACTTTTAATTTCCTCATGTGTACTTCCTTGGTCTGCAGCAGATGGTGTGCTTTGGCAGCCTTCTCAGTTCAATGCCTGGTCCGAGTGTGTTTGCTACAACACGGGCTAGATCAATGTGATAGAGGTTGCCTGGAGGCTAAGAGCCTTGTAATTCAAACTCTCTCAGAGACAGTTCTCCAACCTTTACTGGCAGCCCCCTCCCTTTTCCTGGGTAGGAAATAATTCCACAACCCTTTGAATCCTCAACAATCAGTCCTGATTAGTAGAGAGGGAGACTGAGAGGGTCATATACCTTCAGCCCCTTGCCAGCTCCCAAGGCAAACAATGGTGTAGCCCCACCTGGCCTGGAAGGGCTCATGGGACACAGCAGACCAAATTTGTGGGCCAAAAGCTGAGTCAGCCCTAGGCTATGTCCCTCTCTCTCCCCTTTCCTGGGGAGGTGGATCTCTGGGGCCCCCTTTGTCTGTAGCCACTGACCCAGAGGACTGAGTATTGAAAAGTGCCTTTAGTGTGGAGGAGGGTCCAGCAGTAGCAGCCGTGACTTTCAACTCACAGTTTTGCTGTCATGATTATTTTCCTTTATCTCTCTTTCTTCTGGGTGGTGTCCAGCCTTTCCCTGTATCCTAAATCCTAGAAGATTTTTTTTTTTTCAGGCCATTTCTGCCTGTCCTTAGCTATTTTTTCTGGAAGAGAAAAGAGTCCTGTGTCTTTCTAATCTGCCATCTTCCTGGAAGTCTCCTTTTTTACCCTCAATTCTGTTAAAACCTACTTTTTATATTTATTTGCTTTCCTGTGTTCTCCCATAGTGAGTGCATACTCATTTCTATCTGGATATACTTTCATCTGTTTTCTTTGTGGTTATCATGTGGTAAAATTTTAACATCCTAAATATATAACAGTAATATTTTATTTGATACCAATTTAACATCAATAGCATGCGCATATACTTTTCCTGCACTTCTTTGTTCCCCACCATATTTTTGTACTTGCTACTACTTATGTCTTTGTACATTGTATGTACAAAACCTAGATTTATCATTACTTTCTATGTATTTGCATTTTAGCCCCTGAAAGAAGAAGTGGAGTTATGTACTGAACAATATACTACAATAATACTGACATTTTATAATTACCCAAATGTTCACCTTTACCACAGGTCTTTATTTCTTTATGCTACTTTGTCCACTGTCTAGTATCCTTTCATTTCAGTCTGAAAAACTCCCTGTTAGTATTGCTTGTAGGTCAGATCTAGTGGTGAAAAATGCCCTCAGCTTTTGTTTATCTGAGAATGTCTTACTCTCTTCCTCATTTTTGAGAGTCTTGCTGGATATAAAATTCTTAGATGGCTATTGTTTTCCTCCAGCACTTTAACTATTTCAACCCACTCCTTCTTGCCTCCATGGTTTCTCAATAGTAATCTGTATTATTCAGCCAAAGGGATGCTGATGCAAAGTACCAGAAATCTGTTGGCATTTATAAAGTGTATTTATTTGGGGTAGAAGCTTACAGTCACAAGGCCCTAAAGAGTCCAACTCAAGGTACCATAAGAGGTACTTTCTCACCCAAAGTCTATTGCCACATGTTCACGCAAGATGGTGGGCGACATCTACAAAGTTTCAGCCTTCCTCTTCCGTCTTAAGGCTCTGTGGTCCCAGCTTCTTCTGATCTCAGCTGTGTGGTCCCAGCTTCTTCTGATCTCAGCTGTAGGCTGGCATAAGGCTCATTTCTCTCCCTGGGGCTCACTTTTTTCTGGGCTCAGCTGCTGTGTTCTCTTCACAAGGTCAGCTATAGACTATCAGGCTCATTTCTCTTCCTAGGGCTGCAGGATCCTCTGTGTATCTTGTCTGTGGGTCTACTTCCATGTGAGAGTCTGTTTTATCAGCCAGCCAAGGGGGTGGGAACTCAACCCTGCATACCCTAACAATGTGGCTGAATCAAACCCCTAATTTTAATATAATTTAATCAAAGACATTTCAACTGAATCTAATACAATCAAAGGGTATCATACCCAGAGAAACAGACCAGTTTACAAACATACTCAAATAACTTTTTTGGCATTCATAAATAATATCAAACTGCTATATAACTGGCACTCATTCTAATTGGGTCTTCTTTGTCCATAACAAGTTGCTTTTCTCTCACAGCTTTCAGAATTCTCTCCTCCTTTGCATTTGATACCATAATCAATATATGATTGGGGATAATTTTCTTCATGTTTATCCTGTTTGGTGTTCTCTGAGATTCTTGGATGTGAAATTCATGTCCTTTGCTAAGTTTGGCAAGTTTGTCATTATTTCTTTAAATATTCCTTCTTCTCCCCTCTCTCTTTCTTCTCCTTTAGGAATCCCATAATGCATATATTGGTGTGCTTGATGGTGTGCTGTAGCTGTTTTAGGTCATTTTTACCGTTAATACTTCTTTTTTTCTTTCTGCTCCTCAGCCTGACTCATTTCACGTGTCTTGTCTTCCAGTTCACCGCCAGCTCCAATCTGCTCTTGAAATGCTCCTGGGCATTTTTCATTTCAGTTATTGCGGTCTTCAACTCTAGTAGTACTGCTTGGTTTCTTTTAAAATTTTGTATCTCTTTACTTAAACTCTCATATTGCTCATTCTTTGTTTTCCTGATAACCTGTAGTTCTTTCTCTGTACTTTCCTTCATCTCTTGAGCATTTTTTTTTAAGATTTATTTATTTTATTACATATCTCCCCTCCCCCCCCCCCGTGGTGACGCGCCGAGACTGGTCACTGCGCAGGCGCGGCTTTCCCCGCTTGTGGGCGGCTTCTGCTTCTATTCACGGCCTGCTTTCAGTTTGCGGGTGGCTGGCTGCGCTCCATTCGCGGGCGACCTGCCCTGCCCATGGCGGCTTTTGCCCTGTCCATGGCAGCTTTTTGCCCTGCCCACGGCGGCTCTGCCCACCCATGGCGGCTTGCCATTCTCAAGGCGGTCTGCCCACTAGGAGGGGTCCCCGGGAACCGAACCCGGGGCCTCCCACGTGGTATGCCGGTGCCCTATCCACTGGGCTATCGAGCCGGCCCCTCTTGAGCATTTTTGAAATCATTTTTCCAAAATTATTTGGAATGTTTGCTTTGTTTGGTATGTTCACATTATTGTCTTTTTTGTTGGCGTTTGCTGAATTTTTATCCTCTTCCTTTGGAGGGATGATTATTTCCTATTTTTAAAATTTGTCTTGTACTCTTTTGTTGCACAGTGTGCATTTTAATATTTTAAATTCTTAACTCTGGGATTTACTCCCTGGGATGTCTGTTTCTTGATTTTGTAAATGGCTAGTGATAAGACAGAGATTTTTCTTAAGCTTCAGCCCTCCTGTCAGGAAGGTCTGCCCAAGATGAATGCTGCGTACAGGATTTTCACTGTATTTCTGGACTGTGTCTTGTCCTAGGGTTTCACTTGTTAGTTGTTTTGGAGTTCCCCTATTTACAGGAGTTTGGTTGTCCCCTTTGTTTCCCAGAGAACAAACTTCCCTCTGCTGGGTATTTGAAGCTGGCAAGCCTTTGTCCCAGACTGTCTGCCTCTATAGTTTTTTACACTCCTTTCATTGTCACATGCTGCATTTACCTGAAGGACAAATTCTGGGAGGAGATTCATCCTGGGGAAGACTTTCCCAAGTTGGTCTTTCCCAGCCAAAACTACGGCCTGGGACCCATGAAGGGGATGTTGATCTGCTCCAAAATGTCCTGTAGAGAAGTTCAGGTGCCAAAAGCTTCTTCCTTCAATGGCTCCCCAAAGCTGAGCTTTCCTAGCCTGCCCAGCAAATGCATCCCTTCAGCTAACTATCCCCCGCAGCCCTGAGGAAGCACTGCATCATTTAATCTCTACTGCTTCTGCCATTGTCCAGGGAATTGTGAAACAGTAGCTGCCACTGCCTTTGTCCAGGATGGGCTGAAACAATAGCTGCTCTCAGAGCCAGGACCCAATGATCCAAATTTGCTAATCAAAAGTCATCAGCAGTGATCAGCCATGCTCAACCCTAGTCTTGGGGCAGGGGATTTTTCCATCCCTTTCTGTCACCAGCAGCTAGGCAGGAACTGGACCCTGATAAATTATGATAAAGAACTGTAAATTGCTCTCTCCCCATGGCAGCTACTGGCGCCCATCCCCACTCTCATGGCAGTATGACTTTGAGGGGTTCAAGACTTTAGTGGATGAGGTAACTGCAGATATGCTCGAAATAGCAAGGGAACTCAAATTAGAGTGGAGGATGAAGATGTGACTGAATTGCTGCCATCTCATGATACCTGAGTGGTTGAAGAGTTGCTTCTTATGGATGAGCCAAGAAAGTGGTTTCTTGAGATGAATCTACTCCTGGTGAAGATACTGTAAACACTGTTGAAATGACAAGAAAGGATTTAAAATATTACACAACCTAGTTGCTAAAGCAGTGGCAGAGTTTGAGAGTATTGACTTCAATTTTGAAAGAAGTTCTACTTGTGCATAAAATGCTATCAAACAGTATCGGGTGCTACAGAGAATTCTTTCATGAAAGGAAGAGTCAAGTGATGCAGCAAACTTCATTGTTGTCTTATTTTAAGAAATTGCCACAGCCACCCCAACCTTCAGCAACCATCACCCAAATCATTCATCAACATGGAAGCAAGACCCTCCACCAGTAAAAAGATCACAACTCGCTGAAGGCTCAGATGATGGTTCACATTTTTTAGCAATAAAATATTTTTAAATTAGCATATGTTCATTGTTTTTAGACATAATGCTATTGCACACTTAATAGACTACAGTATAATGTAAACATAACTTTTATAATGCCCTGGGAAACCAAAAATTTTGAGTGACTCACTTTATTAGTATATTTGCTTTTTTTGTGGTGGTCTGAAACGAGACCTACAAGATCTCCACGGACTGGCAGTGTGGAGAGATACACAAAGTCAAGAGACACTCATTTCAGGTGTTCCCTATGTCCAGTCCCATGCCAAGGAACTGGAGGAAGAAATTCCCACTCCATCTTTTTGTAACTCATTCTCAAATCTCTAAATTCACCTTGATATCATTATTTGTCTGTGGGTTACATTGGCTTTTGTTGCCTGGGTTAGAGAGAGACCAAGTACCAGGTTTAACATTGCTTCTGTGGGAAAATGTGCCCCAATTTTTAATTTTTATTTTTTTGAGGTACCAGCAGGGGATTGAACCCTGGACCTCATATGTGGGTAGCAGGTGTTCAACCGCTTGAGCCACATCCACTCCCCCCAAATATATATTTTTAAAACTGGTCTATAAAGAAAGTTTTGAAACATAGCCGGTTGGACTCCAGGGACTCTTTACGTATATAAATCTTTGTAACAATGAGTTATAATATAATGGAAATATTTTCACAGATATAATTCTTAGCATATAGCCAATATCAGTCATTAAAACATACTGTTCAGTCTTGGGGCCTGTAAGTGGAGGATGTTATGGAGAAATTGGAAAGGAGCCAGGGGAGACAAAGTAAATGATGAAAGGTTTTGAAAAATAGCCCTTCAGGGGAAAGTCTATATTAGTCCAGGGAAGAGAGGTGTGAGAAGACTGAATGTCTATCTTTAAAAGTACAACGGGTGTTCCGCGGCACAGCACAACGCCGGAGAGGCGCCTGGACCAGGCGGTGGCTGCAGCCCTGGAGAGCCGGCACAACCATTCCCAGGTCCGGTCCACAGCGCAGTGCTGCAGGCCATCCTTCCTACATGGCCAGCGGCTGGGCGGCCGCCTCAGGGTCCAGGAAATTCGGGATCCTGCGGGCTACTGAGAGCTCACAGCAGCTGGTGCGGACCCGCAACCAGGCACGAGATACCCGGACTCTGGGGACGGGCTTCTCCTGCGAGCGGCAGAGCCGTGATAAAACAGGCCGCGTTGTGGTGCCGGCCGGCGGTCTTCCACGTGGAGAAAAGAAAAAGTATAAAGGATGTTACGTAATTGGCATTAGCTCTTTTTTATTTTTATTTTTCAGCACCCACTGAGAGTCACATTTGAGGAAATGAGTTTAAGTTACAGCAGAAAGGATTTAAGCCAGTCAGGTGTACCCTGTCTGAATCACCCGTTCTCAGGTTACCAAGAGTCAGTGTTTCAGGGCAGTGGGTTATTCCTGAGGTTTTTTCCAGCACTCTGATCCAGTGGCAGGCAAAGAGTTCTATCCAAGTATAGGAAATGTTTCAGGACTACAAAGAAGATAAAGTAATACACGTGTGAAGCTGCCTTGTATGGGAAAAATCCAGACCAGAGGAATCTAAGCCTCCAGTCTGTTCTTTGACAGAGCCGCTCAAAAGAGCACAGATCCAGGTGATGAGGCAAGCTGTGAATGTGATGTATCTCGCTGAATTGTATGTTGGAGAGGAGTTGGAATGGGGAAGTTTATGTTGTGTATATGTTTCCACAATTTAAAGGGACCGAGGGGAGTGGGTGTAGCTCAGTGGTTGAGCACCTTGTACCACACGCTTTGCATGTATGAGATCCCGGGTTCAATCCCGGATACCTCCTAAGAATTTTTTTTTAAATTTTAAAAAGAGGGGGAGATTAAAGAGACAATGACAATTAATTAAATGCAATACATGGTCCTGGGCAGGGTTTGGATGATAGAGGAGAAAAGACCCAAAAGGACATTATTGAGACATAAAATTGGAATACAGACTATAAGCTTTACATGAATTTAAATTTCTTGAACTTGATAATTGCTCTTAAGGTGGTTTTTATAAGTGAATATCCTTATTCTTAGGAAATGTACATGGAAACATTATGTGTTCAAAGATGATGATGTATACAATATATTCTCAACTGTTCAGGAAATAGACAGATAGATGATGATAAATTGATAATAAAATGTGGCAAAAGATAGATAGCCAATGTGATGAAATGTTGAAAGTTGGTGGATTTGAGTGTCTGGGTGGGGAATATGTTGGAGTTCTTTGTATGAGTTTTGTATTATTTTTGCAATTGTTCCATAAATTTGAAATTATTTCAAAATAAAAAGTAAAGTTTCAAACTTATAGAACAATTGCAAAATATGGAGAGTATTTTTTGTGTCCGGCATAAGGGTGGTTATCATCCCCAAGGCACTTTGGGACAGTCTGGCCACGTCTCAGGAACTGGGTGTAGTACTTGGTGGTCAGTATGTTTTCAGGGGCTATTGTCAAACCAGAGTTCCCCCAGAGGACAGCAACTGGGACAGAGAAAAGAATCTGGAAACTGGGTCAAATGAGGAACAGCTGAAGGAATTACGTGTATTGGCCTGAAGTAGATATGCCTCTAGGGGAACAAGAGGCTGTCTTCAAATATTTGAAATGCTGTCAGGTGAAAGAGAGATTAGAATTGTGCTGGGTAGTTTCAGAAGGCAAACCTGGGGCCAAGAAGCTTAGGTTGCAGGCATAGAGTAGAGGCTGAAAAGAAGGCAGTATTTCGTAATAATGACAGGTATTCAAAGTGGATTGCAGCGCCTCGTGAAGTAGGAAGTGTTTATGCAAAGACAGGATAAATATCTCACAAGAACATTGGAGAGAGAATTTCTGGGCGTGTGTGTGTGTGTGTGTGTGTCTCCCTAACCAAATGAAAATTTTTGGAGAGAGAGATCACCCAGTAATTCACATTTTTCTCTTGGTGCTCAGGAAAGATGAGCTTTGCTATTTAAACCACTAGAGGGAGTCAGGATGGCAGCTTTACAGGGTCCTCATCCTCTCTCAATCAAATGGCCACTGATACTCGGCCCTAGCTATTGTCTCCTCAGTTCTCCTTTCCACGTCTCCCCATGAATCTTTTCCAATGCTTACAGCTGATGAAATTATTTAATGTCTGAAGGGCTTCATGCATCATGAAGGTACACTCACTTCTATTTGTACTTTGTTTAAAGCTCAATTTATTAATTATATAAATAGATTAAACAGTATTCCTCTAAAATTTCAAGCATATCTTAGACAAATGAAAATTATGAATTTTAGAAATACATTTTATAGGCATTTAAATATTTAGTTACAAACGTATTTCACTGAAATTAAATAATACATCGAAAATTTAAAAATGCTACAAGTGCCTTATAAAGCAGAAATCTACACAAATGAATCATCACAATGGTTACAGCACCTATTATTACATTTAAACTTAAACTGGAGCTTTTATTTTTAAGTTTGTTTTGCCTTTATAATTATAGTGACAATGCTTTCTATACTTTATTCTAAACTTACTCTTTTGAGTATTCATATACTTGCTGTGGATAGAATATCTTTAAGAAATACGTATTTCTAGGGATTGTGGGAAGATGGAGTAGGGAGCTCCAGGACTTAGTTCTTCCACCAGAATAACAAACAGGCAGGAACTGTCTGAAACAATGATTTGAAACTCTGGACTCCAAAAGAACAGTATACAGCATCCAGGGAAGAGAGGGAGGATGAGGCTGATAAATTGCAGTGAAGAACTTTAAACTGCTTTCTCTGGGCTGGCAGCTACCACCCCCTATTCTCCACTCTCATGGCAGGCTTCCACAGAAGCCCTGGTTAGCTTGCTAGTGACAGAGAAGGACATACAAAATCCTCTTCCCCAAGCCTAGGGGTGGGCACAACTCATCACTGACCATGGCTTTTGATTAGTGACTTCAGATCACTGGGGGCCCAGCTCTGAGGGTGACCTTTGTTTCAAACTGCTCTGGATAAAGGTGGCATTGGCCATTGTTACAACCTGTACAGACAAACCCCATCGTGGTGGAGACTTAAAGATGCTATGCTTCCTGAGAGCTGTAGGGAACAGTTTTTAGAAAGGCTGCACTTGCTGGATAGGCCAAGAAAGCTCAGCTTTGGAGAACTGTGTAGAGGGTCTTGACACCCTTCCTGATGCCACCCCCAGGGCACTCTGGAGGCCATCTGTGCCTCCGTCATAAGTATCTGGCCTTGTTCTGGCTGAGAAAGATTGAATCGGGAAAGTCATCACCGGTGTACCCCTCCTCCCAGAAATTGTCCACCAGGCAAAAGTAGCTTGAGGCAATGAAGAGTGTAAGAAATTACAGAGGCAGAAAATCTGGGGCAGATTTTGCAAGCTTAAAATACCCAAGACAGAGAGGTCTGACTCCTGGAAAATAGAGGGGACAACCAAAATCCTGCAACCAGGGGAAGTCTAAAACATCTGACAAACAAAAGACCAGGACAAGACACAGGTCCTGAAAGACAGGAAAAACCCTACACACTGCATTTGCCTTGAGCAGACCTTCCTGATAGGAGGGCTGAAGCTTAAGGAAATCTCTGTCTTATCACCAGCTATTTACAAAATCAAGAAACAGACATCTCAGGAAATAAATCCCAAAGTTAACATTTTAAAATATTAAAATGTACAGTGTCTAACAAAAGAGTACAAGACAAACAAAGAAATAGGAAATGATGGACCCCCAAAGAAGAGGCTAAAAATACAGAAAACACCAATGAAGAAGATGAGACTGTGGACATAAGAAACAAAGCCTTTAAAAATGATTTCAAAAATGTGCAAGAGATGAAGGAAAGTACAGAGAAATAACTACAGGATATCAGGAAAACAAAGAATGAGCAATTTGTTGGTTTTTTTTTAAAAAAACTTAACACCTCTTTTATTTGTTATAGTGATTATCATTATCTGACACTAGTTGTCTGATTTGTTCACTCAATGACAGTTCATGAGTGCAGGAAATTTCTATGTTTATGACTAGAGCCTTAAAGAGTTCCTAAAACATAGTAGGATATCTCTTCTGTAAAGAAAATATTCTGACCCTCCATACCAGTATTTCCAACCACTTATCAATTCAAAGTAAATTAATTCATGAGACTCTTGTAGTTTGGTAGACATGAATCAGTCCCGGAGAGGTAAGTACACAGGGAGAAAAATAAAAACAAGTACCCTAACCTACAAAACTGAAAAATAAGAATTGTAAATAAGATAGTCATGCAATAAATAACACTACATTATTTATATCTACATACAATTTTATACAATATACAAAGCAATATTGAAAAGGTGATATTCTTGCTAATTCCTAAACCTTGCAAAGGAAAATCTTTATAAAGGTCAGAGGCCAGGGCTGGCTACATAATTTGCATGCTTCTGTACAAAATGAAAAATGGAGATCCCTTGTTCAAAGGGCAGGGAATTTTTTTTCCTTTTTTATTTTTTTAATTTAAAAAAAATTTTTATATATCTATATACATTTTTAGGATACATTGATTACATGAATGTTACACAGAGATTCCAGGAGTACCCATATGCCACCCCCCCACCCCTCCCACAACCCCCCACATGCACATCCCTAAGTGTGGCATAACGCCTCTAATAGTTACACACATTTTGGGGCTTTGCCATCAGACATAGATCACAGTTCAGGCCATA
>PVKH010014920.1:0-16296 GCA_004027955.1 Chaetophractus vellerosus | reverse complement strand
CTCCAGATCCCTGTTTCAGTATTGGTGGCAGTTTGCCTATCTGTCATCTGTAAGAGTACCGCTTTGAAATAATTGAACACTTCAGTGTTCAAAGGTTTTTCTTTTTCAGTCATTCTTATCATTCCTACAATTGTTCCTTTATTATTTTTTTTACATTTTATTAGTATTTGTTTCTCTTTGCTTCATTCTGCTTTTCTCTGTTACATCTTTACCTTCATTCTGGCTTTGATCCCCACTCTGTTTTTCCTACTCACTTGCTTTCACATGTGGTCAGTTTCCTATTAAGGATCTTCATTAACCTGTATTAATGCATGCTAATAAGTGTTACCCATTGGCAACTTGAAAAGAATGAAAAAAAGAAAAGAGGGAAAGAGGGAACAGAGGCAGGGGATCATTCTTAAAATGAAGTCTAGGCACTGATAATCATCAGTATGGACATTATAGGTTTTGATGCTAAGACAATAGCTCCCCAACTTAATAATCAGTACATGCTATGAGAAAATGAACATACTCTAGGAATACACTCAGAAAACCCATGAAACAAATCTATACTTAACAGTAGTCACTTAATATCATTTATATGTCTGAGGGCTTTGGTAGACTGTAGAACCTTAATGGCAGATATTCTACTGTATTTACCTTTAAGCTTAGGACAGAATCTAACATATGAAATATGGAACAGGCTAGTTATTCAATATTAAACTGAGTTTTTTCAATTTATTATATCTGTCCTTGATTAAAGCAGCAGAAAATATTTATGCATCGACTTTACTAAAATGATAGATGGTTGATAGATAGATAAATAGACAGACAGTTAGATAGAGCAAAGAGTAAAACCTTTTTTTTGAATCACAATATTAACTTTTTGATAATTTTTATCGGATGTGCCATCCATATCTTTCAATAGTTAGGGTAGAGAGAAAGCTATGGAAATCCACACCTCCTAAAATACGTATATATAAGTGATTGAAAGGACTGGCAGGCAAAAAGAACCTTCAAAATACAGAAGAAGATGATTCAGAGTTTTCTGGTCCAACAACTAGATGCTATTTTGGAAAAGAGATTATCAGCAGCTAGTTGCACAGGGACGGGAGACACCTTCCCATACATTTCAAGATGACTTATATATCAGCAAAGGCAGTAAGGAAAGATTGGAGTTAATGTTACAATCATGGACTGGAATGTACCTCACTCATGACACCATGATATGATGTAAGCCTCCTTAAACCCACATATCACCTTGTAGAATAGAAATGAGTTGGGAGAGATATGTGAATGCTGAATCATTTAGTAGAAACACTAAAGTGAGTCGTACCTGGAAGTGACTAGCTTAATTAGCAAAATTATCCCATGATCCAAGTTACTTTAAATTACAGGAAATTAATATTACATATTTTCACATATGAAATGACTATGACTATAATTTCCTTGCTACTGAATAAACAACAATAATATTTGAAATGCTGGACAGTTTCTTAAAAACTTAAGTTTGACTCAAGGGTTTGTCTCCTGTTTCTGATCATTTCAGGCTCCCAAAGGCATATCTAGTTTGACCCACTATTTTGTGGTCTCAGGCTCTAGGCTTCTTTCCCTGCTCCAATCACTAATCAATATTAACACTTCCATCAGTTCAAATACCCTCATCCATTTGTCAACTGGCAGTTATGATTTGTTCCCAATTTTCTTTGCATTTTTGCATCAGTAAGATACATTTGTTTTGGTTACAAGCAACAGAGGCCTATGAGCAAAGGCATAACCAAGAGATACAGCTGTTAATTTTTTAGTCATTAAAGGCTTTCATATTATGATAAAAAGATAACTGTTGTAACACCAGACAACTCATCAGTTACAAGGCCAAAATGAAGGAAAAAGAGTGGTGCCAGTGAAGAATTCTCTAGATTATGTCCCTGTTAAATTTTGGCAAAGGGGTTCCCTGAACCTGTTGGATTTTCCTTTATGTCTCATTGTCCATAAGAAGGTTAAATAACCATCTCTTGCTGTCAGGGATGTCAAGGAAAGAATTATCTTTTCTGAGGATTGCTACATTAATTTTAAACAAAATCAGAGTTCAGTAAGCATGAAACAGAGGACTAAAGCTACTGAATAATAAAATTCTACTTCTTGGACAGCAACAAACTATGTTTTCCTCTTGCATGTGATAAATTCCAATCATCACATATCCTGTTTTTCCAACAGAAGGCTATGTATATTTTCTTCATTCAAAAAGTCTGCAATTTCAATATTCCAAATGAACTTGCACAATATTTTTCATGCTTATACACATCGAGAAATGTTCTCTTTTTTTTTCAAATTTCAACATACTTGCCTATGGAAAATAACTCTGTGAAGAAAATTGGAAATATCACCCCCAAACTGCCACCATTTGGTTTGCAAAAAATTCTGCCAGGTCACATCACTTATTAACACAATACTCCTGATTTGCAGAGATACATTAAACTTAACATTCACATGTATATGAAACACGTGAATCAGAGACTTGCCTCCAATTTAAACAAAGTCTGCTACAGGATAAATTTTCAATGACAGTGTCAACGAAAATAAACTGACTTTCTTTAACACAAGAAGAAACCTCTAAAATGTTGGAACCACTTATAATTTTCCATTCTGTTTAATAATATCAAGAAAAGAAATGTTTTGATTTTGCTAGCATGAAAAAAACAATGCGATAATGGTATCCAAATGCAACATGTAGGTCGTATTGTCAATTTAAATGTGTGAAAAAAAATAGATTGTGCATCTCCTTTAAATGACTTGTGGTGAAATAATACAATATTATGTTACCCTCTTTACATGTCTTGAGAAGATCAGAAACAAATCCCCTTAACTACTTTAAATCAATTACCTGTACCAAGGTTTTCTAAAGAAGCAGAAAGATAAGCAGATTAGTAAGTAGTCCAAAGATTAGTTCACCACTTCATATTTTCTCTAAGGCCAGCTAATATGCAAACATATTTCCTTTAAAATAATGAATTGTGGAGTACATCATGAGAATTTACGAAGTCAGTGTCTGATTACTTGTACAACTTTTAAATAGAACAATTCAAAAATGGATGATTGTGCCTCTTAAAGGAGATGGATTTAGAGTCTAAAACATAATATCAATGTATGCATAATAAAATTCAAATGCAGCACTCTGGAATTCAAGGTTAGTTACTATCTTTCCTTTCGATGCTTTAAAGTTATTTTCTTAATGTCTTCAGTTTCTATTCTCTATGAAAATTATTATAGCACTTTATTCATGTGCTTATTAATTTCCTAACTACAAGTTTAGGCTGGGTACCAATTCCTTACATAATTGCTTTAATTCAGAAATACCATTCTGCAGGCACCTTTAAAAAGCTCAGGAACTATTTGTAACCTACATTCTACCTTAATTATAATATCTTAACCCTATACTTACCTTCCTCAGTTCTTATCTTGCCATCTTTGTTTTAATCATTCTATACTTTCTCGCCATCCTGGAAAGCCAACTTGTTGGATAGCTTGCCTAGATTTTTACTCTTTAAAAAGAAATTTTATTGACTGTATTAGTCAGGGTTCTCTCGGGAAACAGAATCAACAGGAGATATCTGTCAATAATAGAAGATTTTATAAGTCTCTCTCACGTGACCGTGGGGATGCACAAGTCCAGGTTCTGCAGGCAGGCTGCAAGCCAGGGGCTCTGGTGAAAGACTGATGAAGGGTCCTCGATGAGTTCCTGGGAGAAGTTCGCTGTCAAACGACGAGCTGGGAAATTCTCTCTGAATGTTGAAATCACTTCCCCTTTTAAGGCAGTCAAGTGATTGGATAAAAGCGACATTCATTCTTGATCCAATTTCCCTGATTGATGCAGATGTAATCAGCCACCCATGCAGTAAACTCACTGGTGATCAAAGTCCATAAATGTCTTGTATTACAATTAGCCCAGTGCTTGCTGGACCTAATACCTGGACACAATTACCTGGTTGAGTTGACACATTAGCCTAATCATCACATTGAGATATATTTATATACTATGCAATCCATCCAAAGTGTACAATAAATAGCTTTTAGTATATTCACAGTACTGTGCATTCATCATGACAGTCAGTTTTAAAACATTTTCATTACTCCAAAAAGAAAAACACCCTAAACCCTTAACAGTAACCTCTCAATCCCTCTATATTTCCCCAGCCCTATATAACCACTAATCTATCTGTCTCCATAGATTGATTTATATTTACATTTTTTATGGACGGAACCATCCAATATGTAGTATGTTGTGTTTGGTTTCTTTCATTTAACATAATTTTAAAAAATCATTATATATATAATATATTGGGGAGCACTGGATATTGAACCCAGGACTTCATATGTGGGAAGCAGGCCTTCAACCACTGAGCTACATCCACTACCCTATTATTTTTTAATTAGGGAGGTCATAGGTTTACAGAAAGGTCATCTGAAAAATACAGTGTTCCCATATACAATCCTATTGTTGAAATTTGTCTTAGTGTGATATCTTTGTTATAAAATAATGAAAGAATATTAAATAGTATTATTAACTATAGCCCATAGATTACATTAGGTGTATTTTCCCCATATACTACCCTATTATTATCATCTTGTATTAGTGTCTTACATTTGTTAGAAATGATCAAAGAATTTTCTTATACTTGTACTATTTATCCCAGTCCATCGTCTACAACAGTTTACTATGTTATACAGTCCCATTTTTATCTTCCAACTCCATCCTAGTAAAATGCACTACACAAAATACCCCCTTTCAACCATATTCACATACATAATTCAGTGCTGTTAATTACACTCAAAATAATATGTAACCATGACCACCATCCAGTTCCAAACATTTACAATCAAACTATATAGAAATTCTGTACAAATTAAAGCATCAGATCCCCATTCTCTACCCTCAATCTATCCCCTGATAACCTATATTCTAGATTTTAACTCTACAAGTTTGCTTATAGTAATTAGTTCGTAACATTGAGATCAAACAATATCTGTCCTTTTGTACTCAAGGTTATGCATAATGTACTCAAGTTTCATTCATGTTGTCACATGTATCAGGACTTAATTCCTTTTTACAGCTGAATAGTATTCCATCCTGTGTATGTATCACATTTTGTTTATCCATTCATCAATTGATGGGTACTTTGGCTGATTCTATCTTTAGGCTATTGTGAGTAATGCAACTATGAAAACTGGTGTACAAATATATGTTTCAGTCACTGGTTTTAATTCTTGTGAGTATATACCTAGAAGTGGGATTGCTGGGTCAAATGGTAATTCTATAATTAGCTTCCTGAGGAACTGCTAAATTTTATTACACAATGGCTCCACCATTTTACATTCCCTCCAACAATGAATGTTTCTGTTTTTCCACATCCTCTTCAACACTTGTAATTTCTGGGTTTTTAATAGTAGCCATTCTAATGTGTATAAAATGATATCTCAATGTAGTTTTGATTTGCATTTCCCTAATAGCTAATAATGCTGAGCATCTTTTTGCATACTTTTTAGCCATTTGTATATCCTCTTTGGAGAAATCTCTATTCAAGTCTTTTACCTATATTTTAACTGGGCTGTCTTTATACTATTGAGCTGAAGGATTTATTTATCTATTCTGGGTATTAAACCTTTATTGGATATGCAGTTTCCAATTATTTTCTCCCATTGAGTAGGAGGTCTTTTCACTTTCATGGCAAAGTCTTTTGGTGTGGAAAAGTTTTCTAATTTCAAGAAGTCACATTTTTCTACATTTTTCTTTCAATGCTTATGGATTGGATGTAAACTAGAAGAATCTATTGTCTAACACAAGATCCGGATGATGCTTTGATACATTTTCTTCTAGGAGTCCTTTAGGAGTATTCGCTTTTTGTTCCATTTTGAGTTCATTCTTGAACATGATGTGAAGTAGGGGCCCTCTTTTTTTTTTTTTTTTTTTTTTACATATGGATATCCAGTTCTTTCAGCACCATTTGTTGAAGGGACTATTCTTTCCCAACTGAGCCGACTTGGCAGCCTTGTCAAAATCAATTGGTCATAGGTGTGAGGGTTTATTTCTGAACTTCCATTAGTAGGTGTATCTATCCTTATACTAGTACCACCCTGTTTTGACCATTGTAACTTTCCAATATGCTTTAAAGTCAGGAGGTATGGGTCCTTTAATTTTGTTCTTCTTTTTCTAGATGTTTTTGACTATTTGGGTTCCCTTCTCCTTCTAAATATATTTGATAATTGGCTTTTATTTCTGCAAAGTAAGCTGTTGCATTGTTGATTGGGATTGCACTGAATCTGTAAATCATTTTGGGTAGAATTGTCATCTTAATGACATTTAGTCTTGAAATCCATGAACATGGAATGTACTGTCATTTATTTAGGTCTTCTTTGATTTCTTTAAGCAATGTTTTATAGTTTTCCATGTACAATTCCCTTGCATCCTTGCTTAAATATATTCCTAGATATTTGATTATTTCAGGTGCTATTATAAATGGACTTTTTTCCTGATTTCCTCAGAGTGCTCATTACAAATGTATAGAAGCAATACTCAATTTTGCGTGTTGATCTTGTACCATGCCACTTTGCTGAATTTGTTTATTAACAAATAAACATCAATTTTGGGGGACTCTTTATATATAGGATCATATCATCTTCAAACAGTGACAGTTTTACTTATTCCTTTCCAATTTGGATGCCTTGTATTACTTTCTCTTGCCTAATTGCTCTAGCTAGAACATCCAGTAATATGTTTACGAAAAGTAGTGACAGTGGACATTCTTGCCTTCTTCAAGATGCTGAGGATGTTTCCCTGTATTTTTTTAAAAGTATTTTTAACAAGAAAAGATTCTGAATTTTGTCAAATTTTGTCTTTTCTGCATTAGTTGAGATGATTGTGTTTTTCTCTTCATTTCTTGTGCTTGTTGGTGTGATTCATTTCCATATAACCCACCCTCTCCTTTCCCACATTTACCCCTATTAATGACATCTTATATTAGTGTGGCCCCATTGTTACAATTGATGAATAAATACTGATGAAGCAGTGCTACTGTATCAGTCAGCCAAAGGGGTTCTCATGCAAAATTCCAGAAATCCGTTGTTCTTTATAAAGGGTGTTTATTTGGGGTAGAAGCTTACAGTTACTATGCCATAAAGCATAAGTTTCTTCCTTCACCAAAGTCTGTTGCCACATGTTAGAGCAAGACAGCTGCCTACATTTTCCAGGGTTCAGGCTTCTTGGGTTCCTCTCTTCCTGGGGCTCTGTTTCCCTCTGGGCTTAGCTCTTCTGTTTCCTCCACATGGTCAGCTGTAGACTATGAGGCTCTCTAGGCTCTGCCTCTCTCCACAAGGCCAGCTAGCTGTAGACTATCATGCGACTGGCTTGTCTCTATCCCGGGGCCTTATCTCCTTCCTCATGCCCAAGCTCCTCCGTCTGCTCGCCTCCGTGGACTCCAGCATCAAACCTCCAACATCAAAACCACTACAACTCTGTCTTTGCCATGCCTTTTATATTTGATTCTCCATCCACCAGTAGGGCTCAATGCCCTACTGACATGGCCCAGTCAACATCCTAATCATAACTTAATCATGCCCAGAATAACAGATCAGTTTACAAGCATAATCCAATATCTATTTTTGGAATTCATAACTATATCAAACTGCTAAACTGCTACAGCCACTAACAATAGTTTACCTTATGGTTTTTCACTTTGAATATGCAATTTTATAGGTTTTGATAAATTGTATAATGGTCTGTATCCATCGTTGCAATATCATGCAGAACAATTTCAATGCCCTATGTTCCACCTTTTATTCCCTCCCCCTCTCCTCAGAACCTCTGGTAATCACTATCTTTATGTAAATCTTACAAGTTCTTCCATTACTACAATAATAAGTTTACTTTGGTCCAAGGTTGCATTACTACCTTACATTTGTTCTTTCGTCAAACTTGAGGATTTGAGGATGGCGATGGTTGCTCTGCTTTAGATTGAGATGGGGTTAAGATTTTATGGGGCAGATGGAAGGAATCATTTTGGTTGCACTTGTGGATACACTCTGCTTTGGGGACTGGAGGTTGTCCATCATCATCATTTTGTTAGTTGTCCTGGGTGTGTCTGATGAACTGGAGAGTAGGAGTTGGCTGCAACTCTGCTGAGATTCAGGGATCAACTGACATATGAACAGAATGAAGATTTAAGTCTCTGGGACATATATTTAACGAGCATAGTGCTGGTTATAGGTTCAAATAAAAGGGGTAGAATAATCATGTGCAGTGAAATTACAAATGAGTCTAAATCTGTTACATTAGGGAAATAATTTGTCATATATTCCAAATTAAGCCTCATAGACTAGGTGTTGATTCCACGGCTTTGTGTGGCTTGCCTATAGTGTCCAGATGTCTCCAGAGCCCTCAGGAGCACCTCTATTTGAGACTTTGTTTACTGTGGCAGTTAGTAAGATCTGCATGAGACATGAACAACTGTAACCTCTGGAATGACATTCTGACTCACTTTGAAATCACTTAGTTTTAAAAACTCTTTTGTATTTAATCTTTTGGTCAAATCTTTTTCCAAATGAATCACTGGTTGGTGCTTGGTATTAATTCCTTGGTACCAGGGAGGCTCAACCACAGGAATCATGTCCCACACTGTGGGGAAGGTAGTATATTTATTTGCTGAGTTTGGCTTAGAAAGAATCCACATTTGAATAACAAGGAGGTTTTCAGGAGGTAACTCTTAGGTAATATTTTTTAGTCTAAGTTTCAATTTTACAAGAATAAAGTTTATAAGTACAAGCATTAATATTGAGGTCTTGGCAAATTGGTCTGTTTTATTTTGTTAAGCACTGCCTATTTACTTGAGATATTCTTGCTTCTATATTTAAGAATGAAGCAGTACTCCCCAGTATAGGAGTTTAATATTTTGTGGATTATTGTGATAACACCCACTGAGATAATAACTTATTACAAGACGAACACATTTGTATTCCATAGAGGCATGCTCCAGGTGCAACCTTCCCCACATATACCCCCCACTACCAACACCCTGCTCCAGTGAACCTCCCCTACCATAGTTCTCAAAATACCATTACAATTGTATTCTCAACCACAGTCCTTCCTCTCCTCAAATTTCACATTCCTTTCTCAAGCCCCCCTCCCCCCAGTCCATGAATAGCCCAACCCACCCTCAAGCCTACTCACCCTCACACTCCAGGACCATCAACCCCACCCACATCCCTGGGCCTCCATCACCCTCACCCACTGCCAAACCATCCCTATACACCTTATCACAGATTCTGCCCGGATTGAGCATTGCTTCATCACTCTCTAATCCCTTTCTATTTCCTAGTAACCTATCTTCCAGACTGTACATCTGTGGGTTGCCTTAATATGCTTAGGTCATGTCAATGAGGTCAAGCAATATTTGTCCTTTTGTGAGTGGCTTATTTCACTCAAAATAAGGTCTTTGAGATTCATCCATATTGTCGCATGTCAACATTTCATTCCTTCTTACAACTGAGTAAAATTCAATCATATGTATATACCACATTTTTTAAATTCATTCATCCATTGATGGACATTGGGGTTGCTTCCAACTTTTGGCAGTAGTGGAAAATGCTGAAGTGAAGGTTGGTGTGCATATATCTGTTCACATCACTGTTTTCAATTTTGGGGGGGCATATTATTGAGATTGCTGGATCATTTGCCAATTCTATAGTTAGCTTCCTGAGGAACTGTCAAACTATCCACAGTGGCTGGACCATTCCACATTCCCATCAGCAATGGATGAGTGTTCCCATTCCTCCACATCTTCTCCAGCACTTGTAGTTTCGTGTTTTTTTAATAGCAACCAATCTAATAGGTTTAAGATGATATCTCATTGTAGTTTTTATTTTTAAGATTTATTTTTTATTTTCTGCTTTTTTGTCTCCCTCCCCTGCTGCGATGACGCACCAAGTCAGCTTCACTGATGAGCGGCAGCCTTGTCCACTCGTGGGTGGTTTGCCCTGCTTACAGGTGGCTCTGCCCTGCCTGTGGGAGACTCAACTCTGCTCGCAGGTGGCTCTGCTCTGCCTGTGGCGGCTTTTGCCCTGCCCATGGTGGCTGTGCCCCGCCCACAGCGGCTTTTGCCTTCTCAAGCTGTCTGCCCACCCGGAGAGGCCCCGGGGACCGAACCCAGGGCCTCCCATGTGGTAAACCGGCGCCCTATCCACTGGGCTATACAGCCGGCCCCTCTTTTTATTTTCAAGATGCAAGATTTCTTTATATGTGCTGGATATTAGACCCTTATCAGATAAGTGGCTCCCCAATATTTTCTCCCAAATTGTAAGTTGCTTTTTCACTTTCTTAAAAAATTCCATTGAAGCACAATTTTTTTAATGTTAAGGATGTCCATTTATCTATTTTTCCTTTCATTGTTCATGCTTTGGGGTCATGGGTTAAGAAACCACTTCCTAATATAAGATCTCATTAATCCTTCCCTACATTATCTTCTAGGAGCTTTATTTGATCCAACTTGAGTTAATTTTTGTATAGGACATGAGATGGTGATTCTCTTTCATTCTTTTGGATATGGATATCCAGGTCTCCAAGCACAATTTACTGAAGAGATTATTCTATCCCAGTTAAGTGGGCTTGGTGGCCTTGTTGAATATCAGTTGGCTGTATATGTGAGGGTCTATATCAGAAATCTCAGTGTAGTTCCATTTGTCAGTTTGTCTATCCTTGAGCCAATACCATGCAGTTTTGACCACTGTAGCTTTGTAGTACGCTTTAAAGTCAGGTAGCATGATTACTCCAATTTTGTTTTTTTATTCAAATGATTTTTGCTATTTGGGGCTGCTTATGCTTCCACATAAATTTGACAATTGTTCTTTTCAGTTGAATAAAAATAGCTGTTGTAACTTTTCTTGGGGTTGCATTGATCTTGTAAGTCAATTTGGGTAACATAGACATCTTAATGATATTTTATTCTTCCACTTATTTAGGTCTTTTTTGATTTCCTTTAACAATGTTGTGTAGTTCTCTGTATACAAGTCCTTTATATCCTTAGTTAAGTTTATTCCTAGTTTTGTGATTCTTTTAGGTGCTATTTTAAATGGAAAATTTTTCTTGATTTCTTCCTCAGATTGCTCATTACTAGTGTACAGTAATGCTACAGATATTTTCACATTAGTCTTATATCCTGCCACTTTACTGAACTCATTTATCAGCTCTAGAAGCTTTGTTATACATTTTTCGGGGCTTTATATGTATAGGATCATCTGCAAATAGTAAAAGTTTTACTTCTTCCTTTTCAATTTGGATTCCTTTTATTCCTTTTTCTTCCCTAAGTACTCAAAAAAGTATTTCTAATATAATGTTAAATAAGAGTGGTGACAGTGGTCATCCTTATCTTTTTCTAGATATTAGATGGAAAGCCTTTAGCCTTTCACCATGGAGTATGAAGTTAGCTGTGGGTGTTTCATTTATACCCTCCAACATGTTGAGGAAGTTTCCTTCTATACCTCTATTTCTAAGTGTTTTTATCAAGAAAGGATGCTGTCTCTTGTCAAATGCTTCTTCTGCGTCGATAGAGATGACCATGTGATTTTTTTTTTACTTCAATCTGTTAATGTGGTGAATTACCTTGATTAATTTTCTTATGTTGAACCACCCTTGCACACCTGGGATAAAGCCCACTTGACCATGGTGTATAATTCATTTGATGAGATGTTGGATAAGATTAGCAAGTATTTTGTTGGGGATATTTGCATCTATGTTCATTAGAGTGATTGGTCTACAGTTTTCTTTTCTTGTGATATCTTTATGTGATGTTGGTATCATAGAATGAGTTTGGAAATGTTCCCTCCACTTCTATTTTTTGGAAGAGTTTAAGCAGGATTGGTGTTAGTTCCTTCCATAATGATTAGTGGATTGCACCTGTGAAGGCATCTAGTCATGAGATTTTATTGGTTGGGAAGATTTTGATGACAAATTCAATCTCACAATTGTGATAGGTCTGTTGAGTTCTTCTGTATCTTCTTTAAAGGGAGGTTACTTGTGGGTTTCTAGAAATTTATCCATTTCATCTAAATTATCCACCTCATTGGCATACAATTTTTCAATGTTTCCTCTTATGATACCCTATTTCTGTGGGATCATTGGTGATGCCCTCTCTCTCATTTTTTATTTTTATTTGCATCTTCTCCCTTTTTTCTTTGTTAGTCTACTTAAGGGCTTATCAATTTTATTAATCTTTTCAAAGAACCAGCTTTTTATTTTGTTATTTTTTTATAGAATTTTTTTTATTCTCAATTTCATTTAGTTCTATTCTAATCTTTGTTATTTCCTTCCTTCTACTTGGTTTGGGATTAGTTTGTTGCTCTTTTTCTACTTCCTCCAAGTGTGCAGTTAGGTCTTTGATTTTAGTTGTTTCTTTTTTTTTTAATATAGGCATTTAGGACTACAAATTTCCCTCTCAGCACTGCTTTATATCAAACTGCATACATTTTGAAATGTTGTGTTCTCATTTTTATTTATTTTAAGGTAGTTACTTGCAATTTCCTCCTTGATCCACTAATTGTTTAAGAGTGTGCTGTTTAACTTCTATAAATTTCTCCCTTTTCTAATTATCTGTCCCTTAAGAATTTCCAGCTGTATTGCATTGTGTTAGAAAAAAATGATTTGTATAATTGCAATCTGTATACATTTCTTGAGACTTGTTCCATGACCTAGCATGTGGTTTATCATGGAGAATGATCCATGTGCACTCAAGAAGAATATATAGGGGGGAGGGCGGCTGTAGCCCAGTGGATAGGGCACTGGTACACCCCAGGGAGGCCCCGGGTTTGGTTCCCAGGGACCTCTCCGAGCGGGCAGACTGCCTGAGAGGGCAAGGCTGCCATGGGCAGGGCAGAGATGCCGTGGGCAGGGTGAGCCACCTGTGAATGGAGCAAAGCCACCCACGAACGGAGCAAAACATCACCTGGGAACAGAACCAGACCTGCCCACAAGTGGAGCAAGCCACCTGCGCAGTGAGCTGACTCGGTACGTCGCCGCAGCCGGAGGAGACAAAGCAGACATAGAAGAACAGAAAAAATGAACAAACATCAAGAGCAAGCAGAAAGGGGAAGGATATGTAACAAAAAAGAAGAAGAAGAAGAAGAAGAATATATAGGGTAGGGCTCCGGCTTACCACATGGGAGGCCCCGGGTTCAGTTCCTGGGGCCTCCTTGAGCAGGCAGACTGCCTCAAGAAGGCAAGCCACCGTGGGCAGGGCAAAGCCACTGTGGGCAGGGCAAGCCACCGTGAGCAAGGGCAAGCTGCCACGAGCAGGCAGGCTGCCGCGCGGTGAGCTGACTGGGTGGGTCGCCGCAGTGGGTGGAGAGAGGCAGACATAGAAGAACGCAAAAGTGAACACAGCAAGAACAAGCAGAAAGGGGGGGATATATAATAAATAAAAAATAAATCTTAAAAAAAGAGAATATATATCCTGCTATATTTGGGTGTAATGTTCTCTATATGTCTTTTAATAGTGTATTAAAGTCCCCCCACTATGATTGTAAAACAATCTATTTCTCCCCTTAATTTTACCAATATTTGCCTCATGTATTTTTGGACACCCTGGTTATGTGCATAACTATTTATGATTGTCCTTTATTCTTGATAGAGTATCACTTTTATTAATATATGGTGACCTTGTTTGTCTCTTACAACAATTTTGCATTTAAATTCTATGTCGTCCAATATTAATATAGCTACTACTGCCCTTTTTTGGTTATTGTGTATAACGTTGTTTTCCAATCTTTCACTTGCAACCTACTTGTTCTCTGGGTCTAAGGTGATTACTTGTAAAAAGCATAGGGATTGGTCATATTCCCTTATCCATTCTGCCAATCAGTGTCTTTTGATTGGAGCATTCAATCCATTGATATTCAATGGTAATTAAAGGCAATAATTAATTTTGCCATTTTTTTCTTTAGGTTTATATATGTCATATTTAATTTTTCTTTTAATCCTTTTAGTTAATCTTCCTGATAATATTCTTTTCTACACTATCCTCCAACCCTCTTTTTCCTGTTTTATTTCCTTTCAACCTGCAGAAATCCCTTCAGTAGTTTTTGAAGTCAAGACGCTAGTTGACAAACTTAAACATAAATTGTGAATCTTTTGAACTCTCCCTCATTTCTGAATGTCATTTTTGCTGGGTATAGAATTCTTGGCTGGCATGTTTTTTCCTTTCCTTTCATCACCTTAACTATGTCATACCACTCCCTCTCACCTCCATGGTTTCAGATGCGATATCAGCACTTAATCAAATAGAACTTCCCTTATATGGGAAGGATCTCTCTTCTCTTGTTGCTTTCAGGATTCTCTCTTTGTCTTGAGCATTTGACAATCTGGTAAATATGTGTTTTGTTGTAGGTTGGCTAGGATTTATTCTGTTTGGAGTGTGTTGTGCTTCCTGGACATGTACATCCCTGTCCCTCATAAGAATTTGGGAAATTTTTAGTCATTATTTCCTCAAACATTCCTTCTGCTCCTTTTCCATTCTCTTCTCCCTCTGGGATACCTATAAAACATATTTTTATGCATTTCTTGTTGTCATTCAATCCTGAGTCCCTGCAAAATTTTTTCCATTTTCTTTATCTATTTGTTCTACTATCTATGTGATTTCACATGCCCTATCTTCAATATCACTAATTCTTGCCTTTGTCTGTTCATATCTGCTATTATGTGATTCTAGTGTATTTTTAAAATTTCTTGCCTTGTACTTTTCATCACCATCATATCTGTTACCTTTTCATGTATTTCTGCAATTTTTTCTGTATGTATCCCAAGGGTCTTCTTAATATCCTTTATCTCTTCATTCACTTCATCATATTGATTCAGGATATTTGTTTGGACATCCTCAATTAGTTGTCCCAAATTCTGCATTTTTTCCTGATTTTTAGTTTGTTCATTAGATTGGATCATGTCTTCCTATTTTTTATTATGGCATGTAAATTTGTGCTACTGTCTAGGCATCTGTTAACCTTGATGGGCTTATTCAGTTGGTTAGCTTCTTTTTCTTGTCTAGGGTTTTATTTTCATTTGGTTTTGTGTTAAGTGTCTTTTTAGACATTTTGACCCACATATTTTATGTATCTTTATTGCCTGACAACAACCACAAAAACTATTAGGTTCACAAAAAAGGAAAGAAAAAAGATTAGAAAAGGATCAATTAAAGAGTGAGAAAAAATATTAGTAATAAGAGGGAAAAGTCATAAAAAACAAAAAGAAATAAAAATAAAAAGGTGAAAAATAGAAACTGGAAAAAAATAAATGATCAAAAAGATGAGAAAAGAAGAAAGAAATGAAGACCAAACAAGAGAAAGTAGAAAGAAAGAAAAGAGAGAAAATAAGAAAAAAGAATGAAACAAACAAAATACTTAAATACCATATGTTGTATATATTTACAAAAATAGTTTATATTCATGAATGATAACCAAATTAAAATCTTATGTGTAAAATAAGTGAATAGGTTAAAGAATAGAACCCATTGTCTTACCTACAAATTTTAAATGAAAATTTTAAATCAAAAAATAAAAATAAAAAACATTTTATTGTTATAAGTGATATGGTTGTGTTATTTCTTTTTTATGCATGATTTTTATACTACTGACCTGCTGCTTGTTTTGTTTTGTGTAATGTTGGCTCATTTATTCACTTTTGTTTATAACAAAGTAATTTATACCCTAAGTAGTTACTTACAAAGCAGGAATCCTGCTTTAATGTCATAAACATTCTTTTATTAGTCTTTCATTAATATTTGCCTACTATATTTTCCCATAAATTCACTATTAACCTTTCAATTCTTGACATATCTTGAAAACTGTGCATCTTTTCAACCTAACCTCACAATCATTAGGATTTATCTACAGAGAACAGTTCACATGAATTTGACTGTAGTCACTGATTGGAATTCATTTCCACCATGAAATTTGTATTTCTATTTATAAATAAATAAGTAAATAAATAAATAAGTAAATAAACCAGGCCTCCCTCTTAGGCTACCAGCAACTGTCTTAGGCTGCCTGTGCATACCAGTCATCCCCATGACCCACCCTCCACAGGTAAGGTACTCAGAAGTCAAAAAAAAAAAAAAAAAAGCTCAGTCTAAGTTCCCCAAGGCGAGGCTACTTGTCCTGCAGCTCCCCACACCCCAGAAACAGAAACTGGCTTCATGCCTAACAAGCCACTGGATCGCTTTCCCTGGCTCTCTCCTCAGGGCCAGTTGGCACCTGACAGCTGCTGGATGCCTCTTCTGACTCCCA
>PVKH010014919.1:0-16298 GCA_004027955.1 Chaetophractus vellerosus | reverse complement strand
GAGCCTACTCTAGAGGCTGAGAGACTTCTATCAGGCGGCCTTTTTTTAGGGCAAAGGCATTTCCAGATCAGCTTGGACTTGGGCCCAAAGTATTTTCTACCATCCCTTTGTTTAGGTACAGTGTTACAGATGAGAGGTTATGGCTCATAGAAAACTAGGAGACTTCTAAGTAGCAGGCGTTTCCAGCACATAAGACAGAACATATTCGGGGGAGAAAATCTTCAGTTCACACTCATTGACTAGTTTCTTTATAAAACTGCTGCAGGTCATGGTGGTTCCCAGCACTGCACCAGGTACTTGCAAATTCTGGGTAAATGCTGGCATGCTTTCCCTGTGGTGCAATGGACCTCTGTCCTGAGGTACATAATCTTAAATTAACAACTAATACTAGAGTACAGAATTTATATTTAAGATAGAATCCTTTGGGTTCTTAATTATTTGCTTCACTAAGTGTACAATTGTTTAAGCATACATTCAATAAAACAGAAGAACTACTTGAGTCAGAAGATCTAAAAAACAAAAGGACATTATAGAACACAGACAACTAGCTGCTTGCTAATGAAGGTTTACCTCCAGATTGTTTATGTAGCCTGCACAGAATGTCAACGGATGTGGACTGTACTGGAAACTTTCAGAAATAACTATCCTCAATAGCCTTCTAATGCAGTTTCACCTATAATCCACAGCCCATACAGCAGAAGAATCTAACAGCTCGCTCAGCCCAGGACTGCAACATTTCATGAAGAATCTGTGATTGAAGCCAGTCTAGTTCTTACCGTCTAGTAGGAGGCCATGTGGTACATATTATCCATGCCTCAGTTTTAAGGGTATACCCTCTAACCATGACAACCCTAAAAGTTAGCACAACGTATCTTAAATTCATAAATCTATTTTAAAAGTCAAGGAAAAAATGAAATTTATGTAATTACTAAGATTAGCCTACCAAAATAGAAGATCTCATATCTCAGAATAATATTCTCCAGGAAAGATTCTGCATTTGTGGTGCATTTATTCTCTGTGTGATACAGTACACACATGCTCAAAACTCACCATGCACAACCTTTTCGGCAGGTGTTTATATGCTATCTTACATCTCAGTGTGAGCTCCAACAAGATTTCTAAGGCCCTTAAAGATGGGGTATCATCTTGCTCTTCTTTTGAACCATCCACAGTACCATACAGAGAGCTTATATTTATAGTTCATTTACTAATGAACTCTTGAGGGTTTTCTTCTTGCTATTAGGTATGTTCTCAATTTGCACAACTTTGGATAAGGGATTTTGTAAGGAAAAATGTATTGACACACACTGGATAGAGAGCATTGCAAAAATCAGATGTCTATTCAAAAATGCTGATGTATGATATTCTGTGGCTCATAGGGAAAACCATCTTTAACTATTTAACTTGGCATTTGTTATTATGCAGCTTTCTAAGGAAATCAGAATCATAAAATCTTAGACATTACCTGAAAGAGGAAGCCTGGAATAGATAAAACTTTTCTGGGCCAATCCTGCCTACTGAATTGGAGGGAAGTTGTTGTATATTGGATTTTTCAGTCTGAGAGACTGGGCTGGAATACTAAATCCAACGCTAATAAATTGAGTAACTTCATTAAATTGACCTAACATCTCAAAATTTTATTTTTCCCAATTATAAACTGGGAATAATAACACTTTCACCATTGGTCAATTGTAGGGGCTGCTACAATGGTATATGTAAGTCATATGCTATGCATATAACAGATACTCTTTAATAATTGGTTACTTTGCATCTTAGTTCCCAATATAGCTTGTGCTGACTAGGTAATTCTGTATTGAAAATATGTGCTCTGTGTTTAGCCCTATGATTGTTTAGAAAATACCATCATCCCCCTGCGAGCTGGTGCACCGCCAGGCCCTGATGAGCCACTCAGCAAGATGATGACATAACAGGAGAGTGACACAAAGGAAGAGCCAAGACAAGACATGCCAAAAAACTAGGAACTAAACTGGTGCAGGTGGCAGAATGCCTCTCTCCCACATTTAAGGTTTCCAGGATCAAATCCTGATAAAGACAGGAGGAGAAGGATGAGAAGAGAGGGCAGGAAACAGACACAGAGAATTGCCCAGTGAATGGACACAAAAACAGCAAAAATGGGGGGAGGGGTCTAAAAATAGATAAAAGTAAAATAAATAAATAAATTTTTTAAAAAAGAAAATGCTATCTTCCTGGACTGAATCACCTTCTTGGAATACCTATATTCTTTTATGAACACTAAGAGATACCCTTCAGATCATTCCAATTCTCACAGTACTGAAAACCACAAAAAAGGCTTTGCATTGAATACTTTCACTCGATTTAGCTCAAAATAGCACATCATGCCTTCAGGGGATGATATTTTCCAGGATTCACTTGGAGAACTTTGAAGTCCAAATATTATAACTCATTATTCCATTATAAAATAACATTATCTTAATCACATAAGAACCATCTTTAATTGAAACAGATTTCATTTAATTGTTTAAAATATTCTCCACTCAAGAAAATTAGTTTTGAAGGGCAAGACATTTAATGTATTAACTGAGCTTTCCTACTTAGCTTGATATTTGAGATCCTATTATCTTTGGATATGCCTAGTTAGCTTTTCTTGGTAGTCTGCTCCCACTCTCCCTAACCTGTGGCAACTATTCATTCCACCACAAGCATCTCGTCCTTGATCCCTGAATACACCAGTGTGATGGTGTGAAGCTGTATGTACCCCAGGAAAGTATGTTCTTGAAGTTGATCCATTCTTGTGGGTATGGACCCATTTTAAGTAGACTCTTTTGGTAAGGGGGATCGAAAGTTAAGACGTGACCACCTCACTCAGTGTGTGTCTTAATCTCTTATAATCTTTTATGAGAGAATGAACTTCAGACAGAGAGAAAGCCACAGAAGCAAGAAGGTGAAAGCAACAAAACCCCAAAGAGAGGGCAGAATGCAGCAGATGCCGCTATGTGCCGTGCCCTGTTAGAGAAGAGTCCAGGATTGCTGGCAGCCAGTCTTCAGGAACAAATAATTGCTTGATGATGTCTTGATTTGGACATTTTTTTTTCAACCTTGAAACTGTAAGCTTGTAAGCTAATAAATTACTACTGTTAAAAGCCAACCCATTTTTTGGCATCTGCTTGGAGTAGCTCTAACAAACTAGACAACCAGCTACATTTTTAACTTAAGCTATTGTCACCACCTTGAATTCCCTGCCATCTCAGCCACTTTTCCAGAATCCATGCTTCTTTCAAAAATCAGAGTGTCTACCTCCATGGGTCTTCACACCTGCCTCTGTATGGATTTTATAAGTCATTCCATTATAATCACTTATTTTCATACTTATCATTATTCTACCTGCCTTGTCTCCTAAATTAGATTGCAAGACTCTCAAGCATGGGAGCTTTAATGTTATGCCTCTTTGTGTTAGCCCTGCAGGTACTTAATGAATATTTGCATACATGATGACAATCATTATTATCACTACCATTAAAAGCAGCCAGGCACTTCAGTCACCAAGTGACTGATTTTCAAGAATATTAATGGCATGAATTTATCTTGAAAATATTCTGTCTTAATTATATATTTCAAGAACTGGATCTTCTAAGGAAGCTTGCTCCTGCTGAAAACATAAGTAAATTCCCAGATTTTCCTAACAGCTTCTAACTCTTTTGAATGAATGCCCTCCTATTTATCTCATTGACTCAATATAGAACATAAATAAAAGTACCCTAAAATGTCGAATTAGTACTGGATACACTCAGAAGCAATAATAAAAATTCTAAACAGAAAGAATTGCCCTGCAGAGACAACTCTGTGTCAAGATTATTCTTCAGTGTTGAAATCTTCATTGGAATAATGGCAGTTGCTAGTTCAGCTAAATGTAGTTTCTGCTGCCCTACAGAAGCTCTCTCAATCTTCTTAGCTTGTAGTTTATTGCTTTTGAGTTCAAATTTTTTTAAGTTGGAGAAATAACAGCTGAGATTTTTCATACACTCATGAGAGCTGTCTGTTTTAATGCTGAGGCATTTGTAGGCCACTCAAGGGGGTCTACCCATCCCTCTCTTCCCCAGGGGTAATGTCATAGATTTGAGAGTCTGACCGTCTCCAAAAACTACTGGGTGCATGGAAAAGTTAATTAAGAGAGCAAATCTTGGTGCATCACTCTGAAAACTCAAGGGGGAATAAAGGTTCCACTCCAGATGACTGATCATCAAATAAAAATTTGGAAGGAGTCAGAGCATCTGGAATTATCTCCCCAGATAATAGCTCTGTTTAGGAGCTGAGCCAGGGAGGAGAGAGAGGTCTGTCTTACATAGTCTGGCAAGACATAGAAACATTGGGCTTCTACAGATTCTTTGTGCCTTGCAAACTCATTATTATATTGCACTTAATAAATCTGCATTTGATATTTTCTGTGAGTTTGCTTGCAAATTCTCAATGATTTTGGTTTGTCTATTCAGCAGTTTTGTAAGTCTCCATTTCCTGAGCACCTAGATGCCATTACTCACTCCCTTTCACCTACATTTGCAAGAAAAACTCTCTCAAATATACATACATACAAAGCCATCTCCTACCATTCTCTCAATTGCTCTTTTATCAAAAAGGTAATCTACATTAATTTTGCCCAAATTCCACGCCTTTATGACTCCTGCTTCCAGTTCTGAAGGTCCCATGCAGAGACTATACTGTCTAAGAATTCTTACTAAACCAGACAAAATATGTAGGGTACTCTAGAAGAAAGACACTCTTCCATAATGACTAGAGTCAAGAAGAACCAGCTTGGCATCAAGGCTCTGCTACTCATCATCTTTTTCAACTTGGGCAAGCTATACCTTAATTCCTCTTACAAACTGAGACAATATCACTTGTTCAGGCTAATTTTGATAAGATCAATAAAACCGCATGTAAAACTCCTATAATCCAACATACAGCAGTTATTCCTATATTTCCTCATATTTGACAACACAACTATTATTCACAGTAACTGGTCTCATATGCATTTTTTTCATATTCTCTATGCTACTGAGTGTTCAATGTGTACTCTGTCAGAGAATAAATATTAAATAAAGTCTATTTTGGTTCCCCAGTAGGCCAAACTGTTTCAATCGTCTCTGTCCTTATATGTACTACTCTCCCTCTACTTGAAATGTCCCTAATCTTTCGGAGATATTCTATATACCCTTTCTCCTTTGCTAAAAAGATTCAAACTTGGAGAAACTTGTTTGACATCAGTCATCTCTGAGTGTTCCTGCCCAAAACACTAAGATAGGGTTAACCCCTTCATTGTACTGTTATTCTAGCACTTACTGTACAATGCAATAATGTGTTATGTGTCTGTTTCTGGTTTCAAACTGTGAGTTCCATGTGGAAGGCATTAATTATTAATTTTGTTGTCCCCAAAACATTTCACAGAGCCTGGAATGTAGTAAGTGCTCAATAAATATTTGTTGGCTAGTAAATGTACTCCCGGATATGTGTACTCTATAACTTCCAATATTCCATAACAACATCAATTTTCCTTGTAATTTCATTTTGGGAAAGACAATAAATGAATATAATTTATCTGAAAATTACATGGTATAAGAAATATTTCATTTCACTGGCTTCAGATCTCTACATTTCTATCCTTATTAATGGACTAATAATACACATTTCAACTTGCAATGCAAAAGACTATGGTTCCTTAAGTAAAAAACTCACATTAACAAAACAACTGGTGAATCTCAATTAAACATGTCTCTTTTAATAGCCAATTGCAACTGTCACCAAGAAAATCCTTTCTAGTAACTCACATGTGGCAGTCTTAGGTAAACAGAAGTAACAAAGATGAGAATTAACCTTTCATAAAATAATCAAATTATACTCACAGTGAACCAGCAAGATTTGGCCATTAGGCATACTTGAAATCAATAGAAATTTCAAATGCATAGCTTAGAAGGTTTGAAGACATTTCAAGTAAATGTTAAGTTCTCTGAATTTTCTGTGAGAACTTTGAACCAAGCAAGTTTCACAGAGTTTGGGGTTTCACAACAAATGTCTTATATACCCATATAGCATCAAATTAAAAAACTCATGTTTGTTAAAATGTGAAAATGCAACATGAAAGATTCAGTTACATAAAATGTGGCTTTCCAATAAAAATTAAATGGGAAAAAGGGAATGGATAGATGAAAGCTTGATCAATGAAAATATCTTCTTCAGTGGATTAATGAGACCCTCTTTTCAATATAAAGAAAGTAATATTTGGCAACCTGGTACTTGTTCTATGTCACCAGGAAATTTATTTTAGCTGAGAGGGAGGCGTGTCATTGGCTACATAGCCACTTGAAATCACTCATAATTTTGTATGTACTTTTTGTCTATGGGGTTCCTTAATTCTTCTTTTTTTTATTATTAGTTGTTTTCTTGTTCATCAGATACATTTTTCCTTCATATTTTATGTCTCTTCAGCTCTCTCATACACCCCAGCTACACAAAATAAGATAACCCTGGACCACATGGTATGGGTATGAGGTAACAATCAGCCCCTTGTATAAACATGACTTCCTTAGATTTGTATTGTGTTCTAGAATTCACTATGTTACCATATATTTCAGTATACATATATTAGTTGGCAGATTCAAGAGGCACTACAAAAAAGATAGACAAGGTCAAGTCTCAGGGCCTGGGTATAGAGCAAGGTTTAGATGGCTAAGAAACTTCTAAAAGTCATCTGAGTCACATTTTCTTCTTTCATAATTTAAATATTTAAGGAAAAATAAAAGTAAATAACATTTCTTACTGTGACTCTTCATAAAGGAAAGGCAGGAAAATTCCTTTATGATGCGAAACTAAAGGCCTTAAACTATTAAGGGAGGGAGCAGATTACAACATCTGTGAATGCACAAGCACAATGGTTATTTAAAAAATGCTAACTCAACAACTCTACGTATATTAATAGGAAGATGTACATCTTACTCAGCAGTAATTGAATACAGTTATTGTCAAAATGTGACCATGTTGTCAATCTCTTAGCCTATGGCCTATGGCAATGTATGAAGACATTTTGGGTGGTCACAACCAAGGGGTGGAGTGTCACTGATGTCTACTGGGTAGAGACCAGGGATGCTGCTGAACATCCTGTAATACACAAGACAATGCCCTGCAGTAAAGAAGTATCCAGTAAAAAATGCCAGTAGTAGGAAACTCTGATCTAGGAGAAATACAATTGTACAGTGGAAAGAATATGAATTAGAAACCAGAGGAAAAGAATTCCACTTTAGGCTCAATATGGTTAATTTTCTTACATATATAATGAAGATATTACCACCCTACCTGGCTTAATTGATAAAGCTGTTATAAATTAGGCCACAATATGAGTCATTTTGATTCAAGGAACTCAAGATAGAAGTCTGGTAACATAATATTTGTGGATGTTTTTTACATTGAAAATGTATATATTTAAATAGGTTATTTAGAGTCAATTCTTTCCCATCATCAGTGAGGAGGAATCAAGAAGAAATGAGCTAAAATCAGAGAACTGTGCACTTTAGTTAAAAAGTTCATTACATCTCTAGCTATTATAGCCAAACACTAGAATTGAATATTAATGCCTACTGTAGATTCTACAATTATGATAATTATTGTCTAAAATCAGTGTGCATGAGATACATCTGAAATGATGGAGTGTAGTTTGTGGAGAGAGACTGGAGGTAGCCTAAATGACCTCTGAAAGTTCCTTCCATATTTAAGACCTCCACTCAGACTTTAAATCCCAAGGATCAGCTGTCAAGGACTCTGGCAGGTTCTTTTGTAAGATTCTAGACATTGCCACTTTTGGGAGCTCCTCAATCTGTTGTCTCCTTTTGGTTTCTTCATGCCCCATTCCTGGCGGTCAATTCAGTTCTCAAATAATTTGTCAGAAAAAAAATTCACTCTTTTTCTTATTATCTTCCTTTCTTCATAAATCCTGATTCTGTAATGCTATTTTAAAATACTTTTGGAAGGAAATTCAAAACCTTCTTTCATTTCCCCTTTTTTGCTCCATAAAATTCCGACTCCTCTCTGAGCTATGACTAACATGTACAGTATGCTTGCAATGAAAATTGTTTTTTCCCCTAAATATCCTAGCTCCAGATTTTCACTCTTATGACTAAGCCCTGATGAAGACATATGTTGAAAGTAAAAATCTGTTTTGTCCTGGAGAGTTTTCATCCCAGTCTCGGGTTCCTTCTTTTGTCACTGTGGTACTTGATAGGAAGATCTACCCTCACTACATATTGCCATTAGTTTCAGAAGGGAGAATGACATATAGCTAATATTAATTAATACTATTAAAAGGAAAAAAACACACACAAGGTTAAAAGGAAGGCTAATTACAAACATAATTAGCCAAAAGTGTGGGCTATGTATATTCAGCAGTAAGAGTTGGGGAAGAGCTGGCTCTTCCTTCAAAGTAAAAAAATAAATGTATATATGAGAAATATTAAAAATAGCATAGCTGGGCTACAATTGCACACATCTAGATATTTTCTGGGTGCATAGAATTAGGATAAATTCTTTCCCTTCGCCCCATTTGAATTATAGCAATCACTTTGATTTGATCATTTTGAAACTGTCCTTCCATCATTCTGATTATAATATACCTAGATTTTAGCCAGTCCAATGTAAAAGCTCACTTCTCACCTCTGTATCAATTATTTTGTACTATTTTCTTTTTCCTCCCTCTCCCTAATGGAAGCCAATTAGAATAATGAGGGCAAAAGGTTATATATACATCTGGTCCTCCCATTTAACATTTTGGTTTATCTTTTATGCTTTCTTGAGGACAATGGTGAGAGGTGGGCAGGGATACCTTCTTAAATAGCTTTTCAATGCAAAAAATAAAAATAAAAACATTCTACATTCCTCACACATGACATCTGAAATAACTCAGACAAGGCAACATTAAGGAAAGGATTGTTTCTTAGTTTCATGTTTAATTGTCAGAGCCAGGAAAGAAGGAGGTGAAGAAAGAAGGCAGGACTTGCTTGGGCTGATATTCTTTGAGGGACTAGGCTGGAGCAGGCATGGCTTTCATTATATTTAAGTGAATTAGTCTGTTTCCTTTAAACAGGAGAGATTAACAAGCCACCAAGGGCCTGCTGTGGGATTCTGACACTTTTAGTGGCTTGTGACATATGATTTGTGAATATCAATTCGCCTTCAAAAGCAAAAAGCAAATCTACCATTTGCATGAAGTATGACAAAAGCTGATTCTAGGTTAGTTTAGTTGAAATTCATTAGGAAAGGCATTTACTAACATGGAGAGATAAATCTTTCATTTGATCCAATATTTGGATCATTTAAAAATTAGCCTTTGGACTTAGAAATGGCTACACGTAGCTGTGGGATTTTAATAGGAAGGACTTTCACACGTCTTTAACCTGGGAACAAGGGGAAATTAAATAAAGGGAGAAAGATCAGCATTTTTAGGTAAATTTCTTTTAAAATGTTGCTTTCCTAGTGAAAGTTTATGTCTCCAGGCAATTTAGCCTCAAGACACATATTTCTCAAAGTACAAGAAAGTAAAATAAATATTTTCAACTGACATGTGATTAGGTCAAAAGCATCATCTTTGATATTAAAGAAGTAACACCAGGAACTTCAAGCAGAAAGAACCAATAGAAAAAGAGATTCATACTACAAAAGTTTATTTTTAAACAATTTTCATTTTATCATCCTTTAAAAAGATTACTACTGGAAAGTAAATATATATTTCTCTATATGTTTCTATTTCAGCCATCATAAGTACCAAGATAAAAGTGGTCAGGAGTCAGCTTTTGCAGCTACAGGTACAAATTTATAGATTCCAAGGAAAGATATTCTTTGGTCTTTATGTAAGCAAAGTCCAGTCAAAGCATATTGGAATACAACATAATACAATGCTGGCTACAAGGTTCAATTTGCTGATGTACCAGCATGCCAGATTTGCATCTGATTGACTGAAGGATTTCAAATTAGACTAGTTATCTCTTTTTGTAGGACAAAATAATATAGCACACTGAAACTATACTACCCGGGTTCAAATCTAAGCTCCACCACTTACTGGTTATAAGACTTCAGTTAACTTAGTCTCTCAGCGGCTTCAAATAGTCCCATCTGTAAAATGAGATGACACTAGTACCCATACCCCAAAGCTGTGAATATTAAACTAGGACACATGTGAAGAGTTTAGGACTAACTAAGCATTCAATACTGTTAGTTGTTATTATTTTGTCCCATTCAGAGAACAGAGCTGAAATAATATAAAAAGCCATGGAGGTAGACATCGGGAGTTGAAAATATCCAACCACTCAACACTGCCTAATAAAATCCTCACACAGATTTTTTTTAAAAAATCTTTACTTAATTATTTAATAGATTATGCTGACATCCCAAATTAATAAAACAATGACACTTGAATCCATGTACTGATTAAAACTGAACTGTCTCAAACATTTTTCCATGATTTCATGATCAACATAGGATAACAAGGATATTCCATATAGTCAATCTAAAAGATTACAGGAATGATATTATTGAATGCTTCATTTATTTGAAATATAAAGAATGAATTCAATAACATGACTTATTTTAAGCTTTAATTTCCTCATCTTTCTAGTCCCCAATTCTATTATTTCTTTATAACAAATATCACGTATCACTAATTGAAATATGCATCCAATTGGAGTGTTAGCCACTGAGCAAGGACATGAGGAGGTAGGACGATCTAGAACATAGATAATGCTTTTATTCTATAATCACTTTCATGAAAAGGGAAAATAATCTCACAAGTGATGGATGACGTTTTTCTGGTGAATAAAATCAGCAGTGAGCCCATCAGATTCTTTAATACTTGAAATAATTTGATGTCTTCTGTTATAACTACCCAAAATTTTTTGTGTGCTGCTTTGGCATCTATCTTACTTTGGCTATGCCACAGTAACCTTTGGACAAGTATTAACTTATTAAAGCAGCTTTTCAGCCCTGGAGCATAAACTTCCTCAGAGCCCAAAATCACATCTGCAGCCACCACCCACACACCTCATCCAAAACCCACAGTTTTTCCCAAACGAGAAGCTAACCATTTCACCACCTTCAGGTCCCCAGTCCCTTTCCCTTTTGGTGTGCGGTTCCTTTAAACTAACCAATCCTTAACTTCGGTGGGAATCTATTAACCTCTACTCCTGTTGCTCTTCTTTCATGCTCCCCACCTCTGGAGCCAACTGAGATGATTGTGCTTCCTGTCAAACCCTCATGGCACCCCTCTCTCTGGGGCCCTTGAGTAACGCTATATTTTCTCATGCATTCTGGCCTTGGGTTTCCACTGTGTTGCACCCGACCTCCACCCAGACCTGAATTTAAATTCCAATTTAACTAATTCGAAACATCTTAGGAGAACAAAATAGTAGGCCAGAAATGCATTTGGCCAAGTGCCTCATATGACAGAATTAAGCAGGCTACAATAAATAATTTCACCCCCCCCCCATAAAGTCTTTTGGATTGCTCAGTACAATAACCACCTCACACTCATAAATTTTGGTCAATGTCAGTGGTTACATGTTGCTGAGCTCATGTTCTGATTAATCTATTTAAGTGACTTGGAAGCCTTCAGTACAAAGAAAAAATATTTAAAAAGGAAAACATGTAGAGAAAAAATATGTATCAGAGGTTGTGCTACATGTTGTTAATTCTTTATTAACATTTCCAGATTCACATTCCCCCCTGACTGTGCAAGAAACCGTCCATGAATTATATGGGATATAAATGGTATCATATGTAGGTGTAAAGAAATGTCACTAACACCAGAAGGAGTGTATAAATTTGCATTCACATGGAACACCCAAGGGGGACCTAATCATAGCGTTTATTTTAGTGTCAGCCCCAACCACCTGAGAAAAGGGTCATATACAGGAACTGAAACTCAAGTAATTTCACAGTTTAATGGAGGAATACCTCACAATAAAGAGGAATTCCTCTCAATAAAGAATAAGATATTAAGGAGTGCAATGAGTTTATGGTTTCTGAGGAAGTTATAGAATCTCATCAATATATCTTCAGGTTTCTTGCTCTGGAAGCTGTGCTACAAATTCAAGTGATCACGTTGAGGACTGGGTTCCTGCCAACACTCTTGGGATTAGAGGCGTTCATGCACAAATTCCTGTGGTTTAAAAAAAAAAAAAAAGTAGGGAGGAGCCCTGGATCTCTAAAAGTTTGTTTACACAATTGTCATTTGCTGTAGCATCCCCAATTCTTCCTCATAAATAGTGTGGTGGAGCACTCTGACATGGTGAGAAAACAGATAGCTTTAGATGGATATCACATCTTTCCCCCCCTCAACCCAGATTTAACACAGATGGACTCATACAGTTCAAACAGTGAACTGAAAACTAACCTAATCTCAGAAATATCAGAAAATCTCTTTCACCAGTTAGGAGCATTTAAACATTAGCATATGTTTTCATTTACTTTTAAAGGATACTTCCTCAGTACAGAATATGCTGGTACTTTCTCATTCCTCAGAATATGTGCAAAAAAGGAAAATGTGTAAACATGAAATACGTGCATGAAACTCATGCTGTCAAATATTTCAAGTTATCTGAAGCTCAAAACACCTTTGAGTGTTTTAATTCAATGGGGCTGACATCACCAAGATGGTAGACTTAGATGCTCCAGGGTTCTGTCCCCCACAAAAGTTTTAAATAACAAGCAAAAACAGGCAGAACCATCTTTCTCAAAGCTCTGGAAAACAGTTGAAGGTTTGCAATAACTGGGCAACCACTGAGTCATGAAAAAGGCAACTTAAAAGTGGTAGGAAAACTTCATAGCACCATTGCTGGCCCTTCCTCACTCTCTCCTCTGCTCAGTGCAGAGCCAGCCCATGCTCCCAGTGTAGGTCCCCCGTCCCAGTTGCAGAGGGAGAAGAGTAACCTTTATGCATATGCTAGGATGGATGTACATCTGTACCAGTCTGTCTGGGAGCAGTCAGCAGGACTGAAATGGTACACTAATTGCATGCTCACCATCCTAGAACTTGCTCAGCATCTAGAAGAAAGCTGCAGGGCAGCTAATACATTGCAGGAAGGCAATCAAATTGCAGCTGCCTAGAGCAAAGGCTTACCAGCTTTAAGATATACTGTATAGCACCTGGGACAGAGAGGAAAGGCTATTTCCTAGGGGGAAAGTGGACATTAGATATATGTAAATTGGGGGATTCCTAAAGTCACATGCACACGCCCAGAACAATACACATGCTCATAATATACTGGGACAACCCTAAGCTTTTGCCTTGGACTGTTCCTTAGAGCCATTTTTTTTAAAGATTAATTTAATTAATTTATTTCTTCCATGCCCTGCCTCATTGTTTCGCACTTGCTGTCTGCTCTCTGTGTCTGTTCGTTGTGCACTTGTCTTCGTTTTAGGAGGCACCGGGAACCGAACCTGGGACCTCCCATGTCATAGGTGGGTGCCCAATTGCTTTAGCCACATCCACTTCCCTAGAGTCATTTTTAAGATCGCTAATCTCTGAAGGAGAGAACTCACACAGGCCAATGTGCAAAGACTGAAAAGGGTGTCCTTCCTTCCTTCCTTCCTTCCCCTCATGACATTCAAGAAAATCTCAGTTTAAACACTAGCCAGATATAAAAACTTAAGGAAAAGATATCTTAGTAAATAAATTCCAGAGATAACACATAAAAATATTAAAATGTCCAGTGTGCAGCAAAAGATTACTCAGCATACAGATAAACAGGAAGACATGGCCCATTCAAAGGAGCAAGATAAAAAATCAGAAGCTATCTATGTGAAAGACAAGTCCTTGGGCACACCAGAAGAAGACTTTTAAAATTTTATATTAAATAGTCTTAAATATGCTCAGAAAGCTAAAGGAAAACATGCACAAAAAACTAAAGGAAGTCAAGAAAATCATAGATGGGCAAAAAGAGATTTTCAAATAAAGAGACAGAAATCATAAAAAGGAGCCAAAAACAGAAATATTGGAGTTGAAGACCACAGTAATTGAAATAAAACTTTAAAAAAAATCCCTACATGAGTTCAATAGCCGATGGCAACTGGCACAAGAAAGAATGAGTGAACAGATGGCTTTTCTGGTGAACTTAACCAAACATTCAAAGAATAATTAACACCAATACTTATCAAACTCTTCCCAAAAAATTGAAAAGGAGGGAAGACTCCTAAATCATTCTATGAGGTCAGCATCACCCTAATACCAAACCCAGAATAAAGCTATCACAAGAAAAGAAAATCCTCAACAGAATACTAGCAAACCAAATCCAACAGCACATTAAAAGGATTATAGCCTATGACCAGGTGAGATTTATTCCAAGAATGCAAGGGTGGTTCCGCCTAAGAAAATCAATCAGTGTAATACACCACATTAATAGACTGAAAGGGAAAAAACATGACATCTCAATTGATGCAGAAAAGACATTTGACAAAATCCAGCAGCCTTTCTTGATTAAAAAAAAAAAAACAACACTCAGAAAACTAGAAATAGAAGGGAACTTCCTCAACATGTCAAAGGGCAAACATGAATAACCTAAGTTAACATCATGCTCCACAATGAAAATTTGAAAGCTTTTCTTCTGTGATCAGGAACAAGAAAAGAATGGCTGTTTTCATCTACTATTCAACATTGTACTAGAAATTCTAGCCAGGGCGATTAGGCCAGAAAAAGAAATAAAAGGCATCCAAATTGGAAAGGAAGAAGTAAAACTATGCTTATGTGCAGATTACATGATTCTACATATAGAAAATCCTAATGAATCTATGAGAAAGTTACTAGATTTAATAAGTGAATTCAGCAAAGTGGTGAGATACAAGATTTACACACCAAAATCAGTGGTGTTTCTATACACTCCTAGTCAACAGTCTAAAAAAAGGAAATCAAGAAAAAATTTTCATTTACAATAACAACTAAAAGAATAAAATATCTAGGAATAAATTTCACCAAGGATGTATAGGACTTGCACACGGAAACCTAAAAATCATTGCTGAAACAAATTAAAGAAGACTTTAAAAAGTGGAGGATATCCTGTGCTCATGGATTGAAAGACTTAATA
This sequence comes from Chaetophractus vellerosus, assembly GCA_004027955.1. Taxonomy (NCBI): domain Eukaryota; kingdom Metazoa; phylum Chordata; class Mammalia; order Cingulata; family Chlamyphoridae; genus Chaetophractus; species Chaetophractus vellerosus. Next base: position 1,209 of record PVKH010014919.1, on the reverse strand, counting down.
TCATTAAAATGTCAATACTGGGAAGCAGATGTGGCTCAAGAAATTGAGCTCCCGCCTACCACATGGGAGGTCTGGGTTCAGCTCCTGGTGCCTCCTAAAGAAGACAAGCAAGACAGTGAGCTGATGCAATGGGCTGGAATGATGAGCTGAAACAAGATGACACAACAAGAGACACATGAAGGAAAAACATAATGAGAGACACAACAAAGGAGGGAGTGGAGGTGGCTCCAGCAATTAGGCACCTCCCTCCCACATGAGAGGTCCCAGGTTCGGTTCCTGGTGTCTACTAAAAAACCCCATCACACAACAAACAGATACAGCAAATGCAAACAACAAGGGGATGGGGAGAAATAAATAAATTAAATTAATCTTAAAAAAAAAGATGTCAATACTATTCAACAGAGCAATAGTGATAGCAATCCCAATCAGAATTCCAAAAGCCTTCTTTTCAGAAAAGGAAAAGCTAATCATCAGGTTCATATGGAAGAGGAGGGACCCCATATAGCCAAAACCATCTTGAAAAAGAATAACAAATTTGGAGACTCACACTTTCTATTTTCAAGTTTTAACAAAGCTACAGTAATAAAAAGTGTAGTGCTGGCACAAGGACAGACACATAGACCAATGCAATGGAAATAAGAGTTCAGAAATAAACCCATATATCTATGGCCAATGGATTTATGACAAGGGTACCAAGTCCACACAATAGGAAAACAATAGTATTTTCAACAAATCTTGCTGGGAAATCTGGATACCCACAATGCAAAGAATGAAAGTTGATGTCTACCTCAAAACAAATATAAAAATTAACTCAAAATGGATCAAGGTCTTAAATATAAGAGCTAAAACTATAAAACTCTTAGAAGAAAATATGGGTAAATAACTTCATGGCCTTGTAGTAGGTAATAGATTCTTAGACTATATACCAAAACATGAGCTACAAAAGAAAAATAAATAAACTGGACTTCATCAAAACTAAAAACTTTTGTACTGAAAAGGACATTATTAAGAGTGTGGGGCCCGGCTAGATAGCTCAGTGGATAAAGAGCTCGCTGGGAAACCACATGGGAGGCCCTGGGTTCGGTTCCCGGGGACCTCTCCTAGCGGGCAGACCGCCTTGAGAATGGCAAGCCGCCATGGGCGGGCCGGAGCCGCCGTGGGCAGGGCAAAAAGCTGCCACGGACAGGCAAAAGCCGCCACGGGCAGGGC
>PVKH010014918.1:0-16287 GCA_004027955.1 Chaetophractus vellerosus | reverse complement strand
GTTGCCGAAAAGCGCCAATGACACAATTCCATTAATCTAAATGCATATCCTTATGCAAATAAACTTTCTTATTTATTATGAGTTAATAGTACAAGTTAAAATCATGTAACATAAACCCTCTGAACTTATTTTCAAAATTGTTTGGCTATTCTAGATCATTTGTATTTCTTTGTAAACTTTAAAATTATTTTGTCAACTTCTATAAAAAAAAAGCTTTGTGGAATTTCAAATGAAATTGTGTTGAACCTAAATTAAGCTAAAAAAAAGTATAACATAACTCATAAGCAAGAAATTAGCTCAAACAAATATTTGGCAACATATGAGAATATGTGCAAACTGGAAACAAAATTATGTGTTTGTTTCATATGAAAAATTAACTCAGTTGATGAACTGAGATTTAATTTTGTGTCCTCCCTAGATTGAATTTAAACATCGAAAGGCAGCTCCAGCTTCACAATTTAAACATTAGACTGACAATATTATAAACCATCATCTCCACCTCTGATTATCTTGCTTCAGAGCATGAGTTGGCACTTTGTAACTAAAGAACACAATTATAACATCAATTCCATCAAACCATTGTTTTTGTTTGATTTTTATAATTTTGAGTTACCTTGAATTTAGAATGCCAAATTTGCTAGCTTGAATTATGCATCCCAAATTTAGACATATTCTTCTTAATTCATATTCTTACACATGTAAACCCATTTTAAATAGATCTCTTAAAGATGTTACTTTTAGTTTTAAAGGGTGGTCCAACTAAATAAGGTTGGGTCTTAACCTGGATTGTTGGAGTCCTTTATAAGAGGAAGTAATTCAGGAATAGAGAAAGAACACCATAGGGAGAAGTCAGAAGCAAAAAGTCAATAGAACCCAGAAGAGGATGGAGGGAACATCATCATGTGATGGGGAAAGCCAAGGAACCCAAGGAGCGCCGGCAGTCAGTACCAGAACACCATAGTTTTCAAGCAGAAAGAATCGCCTTGCTTATACCTCAATGTGGAAATTCTCCTAGCCTCCAAACCATATGCCAATGAATTCCCATTGCTTAAACCAACCCATTATGTGGTATTTGTCTTAGCAGCTTGGGAAATGAAGACACCAAATAATTGCTCTGTTATCACTACTTATAAATGGGTAACCTAAAAGTAAGACAGGTTAACCATAAAAATAGTCATTGTGGTAATGCTTACATTTTAGATATGATTAAATTTGGCACTCCATTCTTTATAACTTGGTAAGTTAACACATTCTATGCCATTTTTATGATGAGAATTTCATTTATTTCATTAATTTTCATTTATTTTACTACACAAATTTCATTTATTTTGCTAAGCTTCCTTCCTTAGTGAAATAAATGAAACTGCAATTTTGGTAAATCCCTTTCTCATCCATGTGCATGTTCCTTATTTAGTAGTAAATTTTAGTTATATAATAAATGTATGTTTTAATGCATTTAAGATAAGAAATGTTAACACACACACACACACACACAGTAGAATGACAGTAAAATAACACTTTCCCTGAGAGATATTTTTATCATGACAATTTATGACTTAACAAAGAAAAGTTTGCTTTTCTAGATTCCAGAGTTCTCTGCAAAATTTTACATCTTGTTCATAATAATTATCGACTTCATTAAATGTTAAGTGTCTCTAAAGTGAATTCCGTATATAAATAAATCAATGCTGATACATTATTTTTTCATAACTAAGACATTTTCAAGGTGCCATTATATTTAAGATGTTAGAAGCATAGATCATGAAAGTCTTTAGTTTTTTGAGATGATTTATTTCAACAGCCTTGTGTTACAAATGATGCTACTCAGAGATGTTAAGTGTCTTGTACAGTGCCAAACAACTGGTGAATATTCTGTTTCTAAATATAAATGATTTTATTGAATAAATAATTATCCTTTTATAGAAGAAAAATTTAGTGAATAATTGTAATGCAAGTTGCCATAATACAAGTACCGAAGCCAATCCTTTCTGTTCACACAAATGGAAAACCACTTGATTTGACAGTTATTCTTTGTTAAGAATTGATATTTCTATTACTTAAATGTAAACGTGCTCACCTGGATAACAAACAAAGATATACAGATGCGATTATATTGAGTAGCATGTGTTGGCTTCGACCATATTTTCCTATATTTCTCAGAAATAATGTTTATTATATTTTTCTTTGTTTTAATATTAGATATAGAGGTTTAGTTTGTCAAATTCTTCAGTTTCTGGTATACTGTCATTGGCACACTTAAGCCTTTGCTCTTGTTTAACTTTTACCTATTCATTCTTTCCAGCCAATTCCTTCATTTTCCTGCTCAAAATTCCCAACTTATTTGATATATCTATGTCAATGAATATATGTGTCTCCTTGAATACAACAGATTTTTCACACTCAAGCAAATAAGTTGGGAATTCAAATTATTTACTACTATATTAAATTCTCTCTAAATTTGTTTGGTAAAGAAACCTGTTAAATATTATTTGTACATGCTTGTTAGAAAATAGGGTAATGCTGTATTTGTAACACCTATTTTCCTTAGGAATCATGGTTTAAAATTTAAGAAAGGATTCATTAACTTGGTGCTAGCTAATTAAACTTTCTGTGATGATGGAAATGCCTATAATTAAAGGTAGCCCTTAGTCACATGTGGTTAATGAACATTAGAATATGGTTAGAAAAGTGAGGAATTGAAACTTTAATATGTTTATTTTAAATTCAATTAGATATATTTGAACAGTGCAGATTTAGAATAAAGGTAATCTAAGATAAACCCATATGCTGTTCAAATTTATTTCTCTGATTGATACTATCTAAAGAAGCAAAGATATAATGTAAAATAATAATATCAGAAATTCTATAGAATGTTATGTCTTGTAATAGAAAGTGTTTAAGGATGTAGATGTTAATTTTTCTCTCAACCATCTTTATTCATTAAATAATTTCTATCTTTTTTATATGAATTGCTTCATGGTCAAGTTATATGTGAATTGTACAATATTCTCTGAATTGGGTAAAGAAAACATACACAACATACATTCCTTGATTAAAATGTATTAATGAGATGCTTGAAATTTCTTGACAATTCTAGTGCTTTTGACTCAATCAGAGAAAGGCCAGTCCCATATTACCTACAAAGAAAGACCAAGAATACAAATGGAAAAGATCAAATTCACTCAAGCAGATTATTTTTATCTGCTCCAACGACTTTGAAGGAGTGGTGATTTGGAGCTATGTACACCAAGAAAACATGTTTTAGACTTTATCTATTCCTGTGGTTGAGAATAGGAAATTTTGATGAAGTTATTTCAGATAAGGTGGGCCCAGGTTGGGTCTTAATTCTATCACTGATTGCCTTATAGAGAATGTCACACAGAGAGAATAAAGATCACAGAGGGGGCAGCCAAATGCCAAAAGTTAATGGAACCCAGAAAAGAAGGGAAAGGTCAAGAGAGGATGCCATGTGTATTGCCATATTACAGAAGAACAAAAGACCAAGGATCATTGGCAGCCAGTCCCAGAATGCCAGTCTTTGGAAAGAAAACATTGCCTTTATGATGCCTTGATTGGGACTTTTCCTAGCCTCAAAACTGTTGAGCCAGTAAATTCCCATTGTTTAAGCCAACTCATTATATCGTATTTGCTTCAGCAGCCAAGAAAACAAAGACCGATTATAGTACCAGGAAAGTAGGTTGCTGCTATTGAAAATACGTGAAAATGTGGAAATGACTATGGAGTTGGGTAATGAGTAGAGGCTGAAAGAATTGTGAGGTGCTTGATAGAATAAGCCCGAGTTGCTTTGAAGGGACTATTGGTAGAAATATGAGTGTTAAAGGTATAAAGGTACATCTGATGAGGCCTTATATGGAAATGATGAATGTGTTTTTGGAAACTAGAGGAAAGTAAATCCTTGCTTTAAAGTGACAGAATTGGTGAAATTGATTTCTGATGTGTAGAAGGCAGAACTTAAAAATGATAAATTTGCATATTTAACTGAGGAGATTTCCAAGCTAAGTGTGGATGGTGCAGCCTGGTATCTCCTTGCAACTTATATGGTAAAGCAAGAGAAAGGGATAAGCTGATAAATGAACTCTGAAGCAAAAAGAAACCAGAAAATTATGGTTTGGATAATTCTGAGCATATAGAAATGGGCCAGAAGTACTCTGTCAAGGACTTTTCTGAACTTCAGGAAAGCGAGTCCCTGGAGATAGGGCTCCATGTGATGCTTTAACTAAACATGGATATAATCAGTCATTTCAGGGGATGTCAGGGTTGAAAATAGTTATTCAGAAAGGAACTTTGGAAACCTTTCTTGATCCCTGTGAACTGCATACAAAACTGATAAGGTTTTGGTGAAATTTGTTGAGCAGAACCACTGCCAGCCTGAGATGAAATGTATAATAGAAGGGACATATTGAAGGAAGAATGATTTCAAAGGAAAACCATTGTAGAAAAGGTCTGGACAAAAAAGTTCTTCTCAGGCCAAGACAGTGAGTCCACCAATGTGTATGGAAAGGGCAGGTTCATTCCTAAATTAGGAAAAGACAGACCAACTTCCCTAGAACTTGGAGGGGGTGGACCTTCCATCCTGTTGTGCAGGAAGAGTGATGCCACCAAATGTTCAGAGATGGTGGGGTCTGTGCCTCAGTGGGGTTCACAGAGAACCTGACTAGCACTCCAGTGTTCAGAAATGGGGGAAGTCTGTGTCCCAGGGTTTGAAGAAAGTCTGACCACCATTCACCATTCTGATGTTCAGAAAGTATAGAGCTTCTGTCCTGTTTGTATAGAGATTGGACAACATTGCAATGCTTGAAGAGGATGGGCCTATGTTCTACCATTTGCAGAGTGACTGGCTGTCATCCTGATGCTTGGAGAGGGAAGAGCCTTCACCACAGTGTTCAGGGAGAGCATGGTCACCATGCAAGAGCTTGGAAAAGGTTAAGCTCCATCAGGCTCCAAAGACAAACATCTATCAATAGATGACTCTCAGTCCTTGAACTCTAATGGAGTTTACCTTGCTGAATTTCAGAACTGTTTTCCTTCTAATTTCTCCCTTCTGGAATGGGTATCCTATCCCATGCCTGACCACCCATTATATATTGGAAGCAGATGATTTGTTCCCTAGGTTTCACAGGTTCACAGACAGAAGAAAGTTATACCCCAGAACAGACCATACCCATAACTGATATTAATGAGACTTTTTACTTAGCATTGTTTCTGAACTGTCTTAAGGTTTTGGGGCATGCTGTGATGGAATTATTGTTTTTTGCATGGTTAAAGAACACATCTTTAAGGGGTTCAGAGGATGGACCATGGTAGTTTGGTGCTATGTACCACAAAAAAATGTTCTGAAATATAACCTATTCCTGTTAAGTGTAAACCCTTGTAAATAGAGAATATAAGCTTCTATTTAGCATATTTTGATATGAGTCAGTTTAAAGAATTATTTTTGTAAGTTGGTCATGAACTATTTATGGAGAAATGGCCATACAGGGAATTATCGTTGTGATTTAGATTACCTACAGATAAAATTTGGCATAGCAATTGATAAATCTGGCACTAAAGCCTCATGAAATTTTTGTCACTTAAATTTTATTGAAGAATGCCTTTAAATAATTTTCCAATTTCTCATACATCTGCATATTTTACTAGAAGAAGTATTGAAACACAGAAATTCCAATTTTGTATTAATTCTTTTAAAAATGCTATGTACTGGGGAGCAGATGTGGCTCAAGCAGTTGAGCACCTGCTCCTCACATGGGATGTCCCAGATTTGGTTCCCAGTGCCTCCTAAAAACAAAGACAAGCAGCAAGCAAAGAAGTGATGGACCAACTCAGGGGAGCTGATGTGGCTCAGTGGTTGAGTGCCAGCTTCCCTCAGTTCAATCCCTGGCTATGGTACCTAAAGAAAAGAAGCTATGTATCATCAAAATATCTCCTCTTATCTATCTTTGTTTACTAATCTCTCAACTCATAATACATTTTTTTAAGTATCTAGGGGAACCTTTGATCCAATGTAAAAAACATTTCTTAGCAATTCTCCTTAGGATGTTCTCATAACAATGGGTGATGATGAAGCATGTAGAGGGAGGAAAGAATCCAGAGGACTCCTCTCTACTTACTTGATTACTTAAATCAGAATTTTTAAAGTTTTCTATTGTTTTTCAGTGTCAAGCTTATTTATTCATCATTTCTTCATCCATCTAACGACACTGGACTGAGTAGCTACCAAGTAAGAGATATTGTGGCAGATATATGCCTTAAGGAGCTCAATTTTCTAGAGAATACCATTATAAAAATGGATGCAGTGGTGTTAGGCACATCTATATGACCTATTGTGGAAGTGAAGGTGAGAAAGATACTTATTGAGGAGGTACCTGGAAATAGAGTGATGATTATTTAATTTGACTAAGAATAAAAGGGCATGTTTTCCAAAAGCATACTGAATATATGGAGGCACAGTTAATGTTCTGAAAGATGATCACAATGAGAGATGCTTAGCTAGTAAAAGTCAGGAGGATGATGAGATTTGAGCAATAATCACTCTGAAGTTGTAGCAAGTTGATGTTATATAAAGGCTTTTTTGTTTGTTCTCTAAATGATGTGCATCCATTGGGCGATTTTAACCAAGTTATAATATTAAGAGATGTGGATTCTGGAAATAACATTCCTGGTGGTTATATGGAAGATGAGTCGAATGGATTATGATAGGGGCTGTGGGAGGACTGGAGAGCCAATAAAGGCCACACAATACTGGTAAAAACATGAATATGACATTTGAATTAAAGGCACGAGCAGTGTGGTGTGTGGACAGATGCAGTCAAATAGAACAACAACAAAAATCAATGAATAATTCTCTCTCTCTCTCCCGTGTGTGTGTGTATGTGTATTTATCTTTATCACCTTCATGCTCTACAAAATATTCCTAAAAAAGCCAGGAGGTATATTGACTATTTTTCATTGCTTCATTTTATTATCCACTCATTCCTCTCTCTTATATAGCTTGAACAATGAGAAATTAGACATAAACGCAATTTTCAAGTATCTCTTATTTCAGTTCATTAACTATAAAACAATCTTACCAAGATACAAATATCCCAAGAGCAATCATATTTTCCTCCCAAATTCTAATTGACTTTTGAAATTACATGTTATGTCTAATCTATTTCTATCAAGGTGATATAGCATCATTGTTCAGTTTTTGAAAATGACCATTGGACACCGTCATCAAGGTAGCCAATTATATTCTCCTGCACTTTCTCAGTAGTTATGAGAAACATTCTATTAATTTACAGCATTTTATTTCAATATCTGTATGAATTCTGATACAAACCATTTCAGAAATTGGGTTTTTTTCAACTAGATACCTTCCTGATTCTTTTAAACTGTATTTCATTTGTCTCTCCTTAGTCATTCATTATAGTTAACACGGAAAAAATCCACTTGTAGTTCAATGATATCAATTTAGCAACAACACTGTTTTCTATGCCAAAATTGTTTTTCCCCTTATTACTGGGTAAGAAAATGTCTCCATGTCCTGAGACTAAAAGGAATTTTTCAAACATTGTGATTCTTGAAAACAGTCTTAAGCTTGCACTTCTTTCTACCAATTTCTACATTTCATAAGTCTCTAGGAATGAAATAGCATTTATTAGGTACTCATTGCATAAAGTACCTTGTTTGAGCATTGAAACAAATATACATTGTATTTAGTTTGAACTAAAGCTTAGTTCTTAAAGAGTTAGTGCAACTAAGACACCATAACAAGGTTATTCAGCATTATACTTAGAATGCCTGCTTGAAACTGAATTCAGTGCATTTTCCCTTACATCCAAATGTTATCAGGTAACATATTCTCATTTGCTCTGGCTTGTGTGATTTCACTGATGATGTAGGAAATGTATAGCTATACTGGGTTGAAGTGTGATTTACCCATAGGACTTTGTATTAGGAATAGTTTAAGGGATTCTTATCTCTTTCCATTTTGATGGAGAATATTTAACAAGGAAAAAGTAAAAAATCAGAGATAACTATATCCTGAATATTTCTAGAGTGGAATCAGGTAACTTGATGAATGGAAATTAATGAGATAAAGTATCAAAAGGTAAATTACAATAAAAGGTAGGATGATTAGTGATGCCAGTTGGGGAGAATGTCATTTGGCTGAATCACTGCAAATGGGAACAATTCCTAGGAAAGTGAGACCTCAAGAAATATTAGAAATAGAAGATTGGGAAATTATTGGATAGAAGTATAAAGAATATGCTTCTATTAAGTAGGTAGAGTTTAACATTTCATCTTAGAAATAGATTTCAAGACAGCTAGCTTAAATAAACTGACATGTCAAAAATTTCATTAAAAAGGAATACTACAGAGACTTCTGGGAAGATGGAAGATTAGAGAGGCCAAAGGATCACTTCTCTCCCAGAAAAAAAATAGCTGGAAGATAGGCAGAGACTCTCTGGAGGACGGCTCTGGGGCTTAGTACACCAGGGGAAGGCAAGACACCACCCAGAAAAAAGAGAAGTGAAAAAAAAGGAGTCTCAGCTGACTGAACTATCCTGTGAGTATCCACAAACAGGATAGTTGTCTTCAGACTGTAGCAGCTGTGGACTGCAGTGGCTGCAGACTGAGTAGCTCGGAGGGGTCCTCTTCTCCAAGCAACGGGAGAGGGAGGGACACAGTCTACAGCAAATTCAGATGTTAGTCAATGATCTTTGTCCGATGTATTGGAGGGGTCCCACAATTTCAGGCCAGGTAGGGGCCAGACATTGTATGCAATGTAAGTCAGCAGGGAACTGAAAAATTTGCCTTCTCAAATACCCTCCTTCCTGCCGTAGACTGGTTGCTGAGGAGACAGAGGGAGGGAGGATGTGGCCAAGGGTGGAGAACAGCCTCTGCGAAAGGTTGTTTAAGAGGCTTGGTCAATACTGAGAATATTGCTTCTGCACTAGCTAACTATCAGAAGCTTTACTCTTAATGCATTAAGCCCTAGCACCTGGGGTATGAGGTAAGAGGTTTGCCAAAGTGTGCCATCTGCTAGCCAGAACAGAGAAGTGCATGAAAAAGGAAAAATAATAAATAAAAGAGGCAAGCAGGTGACTTTAAAGCCACCCTATCCAAGGCCCTTGGAAACTGACCTGCACACCATTACTGGGTCCTTGGCCATGGGTTGAGAAGTTAAACAGTGGTAATCTTGTATATCTAGAATAAGTTGAACCAAGAGTCAAAGAACAGTAGTAGAACACAGCTAATTAACAGTAAGTCCCTAAGAAAGAGAGAAAAACTGAACAACAGCATAAAATCAGCATCATAATCAGATGCCTAAACATTAGAAAAAATTACAAGCCATACTAAGAAAAAGAAATATATGACTCAGGCAAAGGAACAAAACAAAGACCCTAGATTATAGGCAGGACTTGATATAACTAATCAGTGAGGTTCATAAAAATCAAATAATGGAGTTGAAGGACAACATAGCTAAATTAATAGATGACACTAAGAAAACATTGAGTGAGCACAAAAAAAATTGAAATATTGGACAGAAAAATAACAGTTTATGGGAATGAAAGACACAATAAGTGAGATTAAATATGCAGTAGAGGCACACAAAAACAGATTTATATCATGGAAGAAAGAAACAGCAGTGTATAGGGAAGAACAACTGAAATTGAAGAGAGAAGAACAGAGAAAGAAAAGATGGAGAAAATTGAGAAGGACCTCAGGAACTTGAATGATAAAATGAGGAGCACGAACATATATGTTATGGGAATTCCAGAAGGAAAAGAGAAGAGAAAAATTGAAAGAAAGAGTAGTTGAGGAAATAATGGCTGAAAATTCCCCAACTTCCATGAAAGACATAGATATACATGTCCAGGAAGCACAGCATATTCCAATTAAAATAAATCCAAATAGACATACCCCAAAACACATAATATGCAGAATGCTAAATGCCATAGATAAAGAGAAAATTCTGAAAGCAGCAAGGGAAAAGCAACACATCACATACAAGGGGCATTCACTAAGATTTAGTGTGGATTTCTCTTCAGAAACTATGGCAGCAAGAAAGCAGTGTTTGATAGCACAGATATTGTATTGTTTCACTATTATGAACTAAATATAATGACCAAACTCATGGAGTTAATAGCTACAATATAAGTCACCAGAGAAAAGAATGTGGTAAGTGAATGGAAAGCTGAGGTTTAATCCTTGCAGAATTGGTAAAAAAAAATTGTAAATGTTTGGAAACGGATAGAAATGGTTAAAGCACATCATTGGATTTGCAATTAGTAGCACTAACATATGGGTATGATAAGGTTTTTGTTTTGAGTAATGAAAATGCTCTAATATTGATTGAAATGATGAATGTGCAATTCGGTGGTTATACCAAATGCCATCGATTGTACACTTTAGATAAATTATATGGTTTATGAACAAAAAAAATAGGGTGGGTTGGGAGAAAAATATACCAAAAGTAAGATATGGATGATAATTAGTAGTGATAATTTGACGATGATTTTCATAATTTGTTACAAACGTTCCACAACAATGCAAGGAATTTGTAGAGTGGTGATGTGTGGGACCCCTGTATGATGTTATGCATGTTTGTTTTGTAAGCTCACGGTTTTTATTATCACTTATTTTTTACATGTATGTTCATGTATGAATGATATACTTCAATAAATTGTTTTACAATGAAAAAAAAATGGAATAAGAGATTCCCAGAAACTTAGACTTGAGAGGGACATTCTGCTTTACTAGAAACCATCAGAATCTGTTCTGTATATCAACTCCTATTTTTAATTAATTTTATACTCCATTGAGAGAATTCTCTTTTTCTAAAGTCAGCCCATTGTATTTTGGTGCAGTTTTATAAAAATGTGGTACAAGGGTCATCAGTAAAAATCATTTTTTCTCCATAGCTTTTGCATTTCCATCCTAATCTCTGAATAAGGTAAGGGAAAATCAATTTCCAATCCTTATCCACATTATAAAAACATCAAGTTCCTGAAATTCTATAACAGTACCAATAATTATAAACTATTTTATCATATCCCTTCCAAATTATTTATTCCCCAGGCTAAAGACCCTCAAAATCTTTAACTATTCAAAGGTTTTAAAACTCTTTTCCATTGTAGACATGCTGCTCTGAACATAGTTTAATTTTCCTGTAATCCTCTGTGACATTCAGAATTTAAAATAATACTTATGAATTTTATATTCTCAGAGTAAGATACTTTTCTCCTCTTCTAGATTCTCTATATCTAAATATAATGGTAATTACTTTTACCTAACGACATATAGAGAGCACTTTCAAGTGCCTGTAGGAGGCAGCCATTAGGAGATGTACTGTCATGGAACAAGTCAACCTAATAAGGCTGATTTCCAAATTATGTAGTAGTTTTAATTGGTGATGGGAAGAAAATAGGTTTACTATTAAGAAACCTGAATTATTATTCAGTAAACCTGTGCTCTATTCTGAACTGTGCCACTAAATTATTATAGTATCTTAGACAAGTCACTTAAACTTAAGAGTTTCTATAAAATAAGGTTTAACAAGATTAGTGATTCTAATTCAAATAAACATGAGAAAATGTGAGTAATGAGATACTAAAAAGAATGTGTTAAATGTGAAGAATGTAGCAACTGGGGAAAATGTTGGGAAACACTGGACTAAACAATATCTAAACTCTACTCATTCCCTGACTTTTATTCCATGATCTCATTTTCCCTAGACAAATTTCCCAAACTATGTTCCATAGTACACCAGCATCTGCCTATAGATATTAGCATGTGCTTTTTAAAATGTTTCAGTATAAAAATCGTCTAAGTCCTGTTATATGCTAAAAACCTCTTGGAATTGAGATGAAGAAATCTATGAAATCTACCCACTGCTACTACTTCTCAATGGTGTTTTTCTAATAATATATTTATATTGGTCATCCAATAAGATATCAGTATAAGAAAGCATGAAGTTTGATGTCACCCATATATCACCAAAACACTTGAGAAATTGAACATAGTGTACCTATATTAAATTAAATAACTCTATTGCTCTGGGTGATAAAAAACAAAAACAATACAAAAAGCAAAAAGCAAAAAACAAAAGAATACATAATCTCTATATTGACAAAAACACAGCGGATTATTGCATATTTTGAATGGTTATAAATACAAATAAAATACAAATAAAATAAAAATGAGGGTATGCTATGTTTCAAAAAGTTGCATAGTTAAAATATATATTATGTGGCTTATATTAAGTGCCTTAAAAAGACTTCAGGTATATTATAATACTTGAACCTCACAAAAAGGGTAAGCCAAATATTGTGAATGAGAACAAATTATATAAGAAAATAAATTAAAGGGATTGGTGTGTTATCAGTGTTTTCCTTACAGTTTCTTTTGCCTAGAATTCCTTGCTTTGGGAATTCAAGCACTATCATTTTCCTGACATCTTTGATAACCCCACATCAAATTACATATAAGATTTATTGTTATTTGTGGAAGGCAGAAAGGCCTGTGTAAAATAAGAAGAAACAAGGGTCAATGCCCATTTATCAGAGGTCAAGAAATAAATAATTGGTAAAAAAGCATATAGTCAGATCATACTGGGTGATAGAGGGAAATAAGACTCCTTCGCCAAATGCTGTTTTTGTTGAAAGCTCCATATGAGGTTACTCATTTGTAAAAATACCTCTGATTTCAAATTCATGATTGAGGGTCATTATATTCTTTCTCCCAAAGCCATTTCACTACTATATTTCTTTATCCCCTATTAAAACAACATTTTTAGCAATCTTGACAAATTAGTAAACCCTTGCTTCTGTTATAAAGCAATGCAATTTTCTTGAACCCTCTCTCACCCTTCTCAAAGTAACTGTTTTGTTTTTACAAAACTACTGATTATTCCTCCTAATTAATTGATAGGTATGATAACTAGCTTACCAGTTTCCTCTCTACACTCACAGAACATCCAATAAGCCATCTTCCTGGTTCCCTGACTTGTTCACCTTCAATAACTTCTCCTCAGAGACTCTTACGATATATATTTCCATGGTCACAACTTGAACCTATTATTGTGTGAAACGTTTTCTTCCAAAATCTGGTATTCTTCTTTACAACTGCTTAATTGGTCTTACAACTTTTCTTTGAAATAACAAGACCTCTGGATCCTCTCTATTTTCTCATAATGCATGAGATACCAACTTGTCTTCCTGTCTCTATTAGTCTTATATTCCAAGTTTTACCTCTTATCCAAACTGGGTAAATTCCGTCTGACTGGCAGCTCCAAACACTCCGTCAGGACATTAAGAACTTCTGCAGGATATCTCAGACCCAGAAGTATGTGCACAAATTAATGGTCAGAAGCATCAACAGAGTCCTTAAAAAATTTTAAATCTTCATAACATGAACATAGAACATTCTCCCATTCTCTCATTTAGGTATTTTAAATCTTTCTCTTTTCTGCTCAGTTCTTTTATGTGTATCTTCTTAAATATTCCCTTACTTATGCCAACTTTGTGTGATACATTCTAATACCTTCATTCATAACTTTTCTATTTTTTGAAGTAATTCTTTATTCCTGTACAAATCTCTTATGGGTCTTAGACCTGTCCATATTCTCAGTGAACATGGAGATTATAAATTCTCCCAAATTCACCCCATACTATTTCTTCTCTACTGGTTCCACTTTAGCTGCATTTAAAATGCTCCAATCTTGGGGGCCGGCTGTAGCCCAATTTGTAGGGCCCCGGGAACCGACCCTTGAGCAGGCAGACTCCCTTGAGAAGGCAAGCCCCTGCGGGCAGGGCAAGCCCCAGCAAGCAGGACAAGCCACCACTTGGTGAGCTGACTCGGCGGGTCACCTGCAGCAGGGGGAGACAAGTTGACACAGAAGAACGCAAAAATGAACACAGCAAGAACAAGCAGAAAGGGGGGGATATGTAAAATAATAATAATAATAAATAAATAAAATGCTCAGATCTTGATTACTTTAAGATACTTTTTTGTGTTCCTAACACTTTTGAACTACTGCCTACATTTTCTTTTGCTTTCGAAACCAAGTTTCCAAACTAAATTGTCCACACCCTTTGTCTATAATTTTTTTACATTCTATTCCTTTTTCAGCCAACTCCATTCTGGTTTATCTTGTGAGCCCTATCCTGAAATTGCTCATTCAAAGATTACCAATGGATAATCTAATGAACACTTTTTTGTCTCATGTGACTACTTGGAAATATTTGAAATGACTGCTTTTTTAGGGCAACTCTCTCCCCATGTTTTCTGGGACATCACACATTCTGTTTTCCCTTTTTATTTCTGGCTGCTGTGTCTCAGTCTCATATGTTACTTTCCTCCTGAGAATGTGGGCAATATTCAAAATTTTATCCAAGCTCTTCTCAATCCATACAATATGATCCTACCCATTCAAATTATTTTAATTAATCTATATATAGGTAACATCTGATTTATATTTTCAGCCCAGTCTCCTTTCCTGAGTTACATATATGTTTAGTCACATCATAATGGATATTTTCACTTAAATATTTGAAAACTTCTCATATTCAGCATGTCTAAAATATACATATCATATTACTTTCCAAGTTTCCTCTCCCTTATATCTCTATATCTCATAAAATGGTAACTACTCCCACCATTTTGCTCAAACCAGAAACAGAAAATTATTTTATTGCCTCTTACTCCTAATCACCCTCAGTCCTATTAAATTTATATCCTTGTTTAAACCCACTTCACTCCATTGCCAAGTTTCTAGTCCATGACACAATTATCTTTTTTGTTTCTGGATTATGCAACAATCCCTAAGTGGTTATTCAAAATCCATTCCTCTGTACTTCAAAACTATTCTTCAAATTGCATCTTGAGTTATATTTTTTAAATGAATATCTGATTATATCATTTCCATTTATCAAATTCTTTTGGCTAAAGTAAAAAGTCCTTAATATTGCTTATAATACCCTGTGTGATGTGTTCTCTACTCTCTATTCCATTTTTATCTCCTATCAGTAAAAAACTGCCTCATACATTTATGTTCAATTTTGAAATAAATGCATGTTCCCATCTATTGAGAGTTCAGTAATTTTATTTGAAAGAATTTTGCTCATTCCTGGAATGAATACTTCTTAAGTTTTAGTCACTGAAAATAAGTTCAGCACAGATAGATAGGTAAGAAATGATTTCCTTTTTAAAATGTCACCTCAGACTGACATTACTCTAAGATGGAATATAATAATTTATCTTACTTTGACAAATATTTGTAAAAGGTATTCATCACTGAAAAGGACACCTTAAATGTGTCCTTGCTTCATAGAAAGCTTTTTATTTAGCTTCAAACTCTTTACCCCAACCACATTCAAAAGCTTAGAATAAGATCTAAATAAAATTCAATCATGGAGAAAAAGAAATTGCTCAGAATATAGGTTAATACATAGTTGGCAATTTGTCCAGATAGAATATTGTCTCATATATTCAGAATCAATTTAGAAATAAATGTATATTTCCAAAATATGAGAGTTCAGAAATTTTTATTGAAAAAAAAATCTAGGATTTTCAATGTAAAAGATTAACATTATTTGATTGGTTTAAATCCAATAAATATGTTTGAAAATCTAACTGCCTTTGTGCTTACATATTTTCCTTTTGTGGAAAAAGTTATTTTATTAATTTACTTAAAATACATAAACCCTTTTTTAAGGTGTTATGTTTATAATACCCAATAATATGTAATGTAAGACATGTACACAAGTAACTAAATAAAAGATGATGAAAGAAACAAGATAAGTTACAGTTTCCCAGAGTAAGGGAGAATCACGTCCACCATGTGTAGTATGTAGTTTTCAGAGATGATTTCTTAGACAGGTGCCATTGGCAATGTTTCTTTCAAGACGATAATAGATATGTGGAGAAAAAACAACATGGAGCTGATTTTTATTATGAATGAAAATAAACCTATCTAAATGATCACCTTCCAGCCTCCCTTGCACATAGACAAGGTCAATTAAATGCATGCGATTATATTACTTGTTGGGAAGTTACAGGAAAGGACTTTATTAGGAGCCAGAAATGCTAAGAGCACCTTTTACTCTGCCTCTGTTTCTATGTGCTGTGTATCTATAATATGGACATGTTGTCTAAAACTCTTGCATCTCTAGCATAATGGAATAAATTTTAGATGACAGTCACCCATGATGGAAGGTGAAACAGAAAGAAAGGAAACAGTGACTAGTCCTTGACTACTTTCTTCTGAATTCACTTAATATT
>PVKH010014917.1:0-16297 GCA_004027955.1 Chaetophractus vellerosus | reverse complement strand
ACATTCTTGCATTCATATTCCTATGACTACATTAATTTATGCCCTACTTCCCAGAATCTAGGATGACTTTCAGTCCACTGGCGTAAGATGCCTCTATCCTACCTCTGCTGGCTCTTTGCCGCAGCCATAAGAGAGGACAGGATAAACTTGATCAGCTGCCAATTTGGATGAAGCTGCTAATTCTCACCCCCTGGGAACAGAAATTTCAGAGCATCCCTAACTCCTTCTTGTGCTTGAGCAATATCCTTTTAAATATATAGCTTTAACCATACATCGAAATATTAATAAGGACAGTCTCCGGGGATTTCTGAGCCTGCAACACCACATAAACATAAAGATCACAGATTACAGATGCTATTGGGCTCTAAAGTGCAAAACCATTTGTATTCTGTCTCTGAGTAACCAAAGGAGCTATCTCTAGTCTTAGGACAGGGTTTCTATAAAGAAAGAACTTAAAAGAGCTGACTTCAGGGACCTGCTACTCCTGGGCAACACCCATTTGTTGTTGAGTTTATGGTATTTGCAATCCCCAATTGCAACATAGTTTTCTCTTTTCTTGTCTTTATATCATGTTAGAGCAAAGATCAAGAGACTTGCGTAATATACTTTATCCTATCACCAACAAAGCAAAACTTGCAAATGTGCACCAGGGGGCTTCGGAAGAGATGTCCTTCAATGGTTAGGTTTCTTTCCAACAATAATTTTAAAGCCTACAATTGTGGAAGTTCTGGATCAAGAAATTCTTACCTGAGCTGGGATGCTTGTGTCTCACATTCACAGGGTAAACACACCCCACAAACTAAGATTTACTTAGAAAGTGTCTCTTGACAATCATTTTTAAGTCACTAATTGAAGTAAAGAAACACTACACAAAGTAAAAGTGGAAGAACTTGCAAAGTAGCAGTTAGGGATGGGCCATTGATTGTTAACTACTTAGGAAGTCTTCTCTACAGATATGGAATGAACTTGTTACTTCTTCCCCAAATGCATTCAGAGAGGTAGGTACAACCAGGGTTTTAATTAGTATTTTTCTCTCCAGGTGACGCTAGGGTTAAACTTAGAGGTAAGTTATATTTTAACATGTATTTCTATGGTCACAGTTTTTTATGACTAATGACTGTCATACCAGGTCTACTCAGAATAGCATTCACTTGAGATATTATGGACCCAGACCTGAGATAAGAAAATAAAACTTCTTATATTAAAATATCTTGCTGATTATAAAGGCAATATATTGTCTTTATAGAAAAATCAGATGAGAAAATGAATAAAAGAAAACAACAATCTTCCTTAAATCCATAATTCAGATAAGCACTGAGTCTTTAGAGCATGTTTCTTAAAGATTTTCCTATGTATATATGTCTTTTTAGACTTAAGAAAATAATATATTAACATATGCCATTATATATCATGTTCTTTCCACTCAGTATTATATTGAACACATCTTTCCATGTCATTAATTTTCTTAGAAATCACTTTAATGTCCACCTGAGATATCATAACCATAGATCATAAAGCTTTTAAATGTACCCACTATGTAGTCAATTTGATTTTCGTCAATTTTTCCCTATTATTTTAAAAAGATGTGAAATACAACCTATATGCATAGTTTTGCCAGTATTTGTTGTTTAGTGTGGATTCTAAGAGTAAGGAGTGCTGAACATTTATAGGTACACACACTTTACAGTATGCGATAATCTAACTCCCATCAATATTTGCTAATTTGCCAACTAAAAATATTCACCATTTCTGAATTGCAAGTATTGTTGACATATGAAATGCAGGATTTTTAGATGTTTAATTTTTTCCTGAGGATTACTTTCTCTTTAATTTTGCCCTTTCATTATTTTTAAAAGTATCTGTGACACTTGTTGTGATCATTTTTCCAGTGTGTTCCATGACTTCATGTAGTCGAATCTATCGTTTTTGTCCTTTTATACCACTTTTTTCTTCAATGCGTAACAGATTCTACTCCATTGAGAGATCAAAGTCATATTTATCTCTATGCTATTTTGATTTTTTACTAATATATGGTTTATTTTAATATTTTAATGCACATGATTTTTATTTCATTTTATTTTTCTGGCTGGCATGAAAAGAGGACTTAACTTTGTTTTGAAGAACGTTTATCAGTTATTGAAAAAACAACTTTTATTATCTCTGTTGAATTATACTTAATAGTCTTTTAAATACTTCTAAAATTGAGGTCTTTTGAGGATTTATCCATAGTTAATTCTTATATAGCTTATTTTCATTCATCAGTTTTATTAGTATTTTGCAAGCCAATATGCTTTTGGAATTATTTATCATCTAATAATTTTCTCTGTTGTAATATTTCTGATTCAAAATTTTCTCTTAATATAATTGGCTGAATTACTAGTTTCTTGAGAGGAAAATTTAGTCATTTGTTTTCACTCTCAGTTCTTTTGTTTACTCAAATCATGTTACACAAACAAATATTTCAAAGATAAAACTATTGATATGTGGTTTCTCATTTTTGTTCTTACACTGGTAATTTGGAAGAGTGAAGAAAGCTATATTTTATTTTTGTGTTATGAATTTTGACATAGGTTATAATATTCATCAATTCCTCTATGTTCTTCGTTCTTTTACTTTTTCAGGAAGACTAAGGCCCATGCACAGCATCACTTGGCTACTAGTACTCAGTGAACAGAATATAAAAAAATGGTCTTAATAGTCTGTGTATTCTAAAGAGCACATGTGTCCAATAAATTATGGTGCTGAATTAAAAATATGACAGAATTTTCCCAAATAGTGAATTCCAGAGTTTCATATAAATTTGGGAAAGATCTCATTATATCATGCTGCCTCTTTTATGCTCTCACTGATGTTTTTTGACAAAGGTGGTTGATAAAGGACCTATGATTTTCTTAAGGATTTTTATTAAATGTAAAATAAGCTCACAAATCTACCAGGATGTGTCTTACTACAGCTTCAAATAGTCACTTTGTCCAGCTGATTAGAACATATTACTACATCATCTCTAATTTCAAATTGTACTCACCAGATTTTTTATAGACAACCTGAAATAAGATTAAAATATCAAGTAAAACAAACTGTGCAACTTAGCTCAACACCATGAGTGACCACAAAGTGATGCAGAATAGACTCTCCTGAATTCATATCTCTACTCCTTACAGGTCCTTCCTTTATTCAATTTTATTCTTTATTAGAGAAGTTGTGGATTTACAGAACAATCATTCTTAAAATCATGATTCTTGCATAACACACTATTATTAACACCTTGCATTGGTGTGGAACATTTGTTACAATTGATGTAGCATGTTTTTATACTTTCACTATTATCTATGGTCCATGGTTTAAATTAGGGCTCACTGTTTGTATAGTGTAGTTCCAGGGTTTCCTTTTGTTAATATTTATTCTGTGATAAGGGCCTTTTTTATTCCTGTTTGTCATGGGAGAACATGCTGTAGCAGTGACTCGGAGAGGATTCAGTCACATATGATTTTAGGAAACGTGCCAGGCATGGCAGCTGTCATAAAACCAAGTGTGTGTTTGTGCAGAATGGGCTATGTATTCAATATGTGACTCCAAATTTACCCAACATTAAGTTTAGGATTTATCTGAAAGAATCTCCATTAATTACACAGACAACATTTCATCTGACAGACAAAATATTCTCAAATTTTAACTCGCATCATTGTAATCCTTGTTCTATTTGCAGAAAATTCAATTATCCAAATGCAAAACTGCATTCATGGAGCAATGAACAACGTGACAGAATTCATCCTGCTCAGCCTGAATCAGAACCCATTCCTGCAAAATCTCTTCTTTGTCATATTTACACTCATTTATTTTCTCACCCTGGCAGGCAACCTACTCATTGTCGTGACCATCACCACCAGCCCAGCACTGCGATCACCCATGTATTTTTTTCTGTCTTTATTGTCCTTAGTAGATAGCACCCTCTCTTCTACCACAGCCCCCAAAATTATATTTGACTTACTCAGTGAAAAGAATACAATTTCCTTCAGTGGGTGCATGACTCAGGTCTTTGCAATACATTTCTTTGGAGGAGTTGAGGTCATACTGCTCACAGTGATGGCCTGTGACCGCTATGTGGCCATCTGCAGACCCCTGCACTACATGGTCACAATGAAATGGCAGGTGTGTGGCCTCCTGGTTGCAGTGTCCTGGGTTGGGGGATTTCTTCATGGTCTGATTCAAATCCTTTTCATTGTGTGGTTGCCCTTCTGTGGCCCCAATGTCATTGACCATTTCTTTTGTGATTTTTACCCTCTGCTAAAACTCTCCTGTACTGATACTCACATCTTAGGACTCTATGTTGCTGCCAACAGTGGATTCATGTGTTTGCTCATATTTTTTATTCTTATTATATCTTATGCCTTCATCCTTTGCACCCTCAGAAGTCACAGCTCTGAAGGACGGCGAAAAGCTCTCTCCACCTGCGCCTCACATATTACTGTAGTCATTTTACTCTTTGTACCCTGTATATTTATATATCTTCGTCCCATGGGCACCTTTACTATTGATAAAACAGTGGCTGTTTTTTATACTCTGATAACACCCATGTTAAACCCTTTAATCTACACACTCAGAAATGCTGAGGTGAAAAATGCAATGAGGAAGCTCTGGAGCCAAAGAGTGATCTTGGGTAAAAATTCATGTAAACAGATAAGATAAAACAAAATCTATTCCTATTTTAAGAATAATTGTGTCTAATGCAAAATAGTGTTCTTGCAGTCAGAATATGTGTGTTAAGTACATATTATTGCCTTATTATCTAAAATCTTGAATGGTTGCTCTTTCATAAATGGTGACTGATGTCCACTTAAATTAGAAAATTCTTTGCATATAAAGATTAATAATCAATGGAATTTCATTAATTGACATGAACTTTTCAAAATGCTTGGAAAATCCATGGCATTTTATATTCTAAACAAAATTTATCTGTAAATCTTCAGCATAATTTATGTAACCAATATCTCAAATAATTAAAATACATGTAAAAGTTTATCATTAGACTTTTGTCAGAAATGAATTGTATTAATCCTTACTGCTGGAATCATTGTAAATGAATTTTTGTGGGAGATAAGGATCATCCAGAAATCAATGGGTTTGTAGGAAAAAGAAAAAGTCATTAAGATCGGAGTTACCCTTAAATTAAAGTTGCTGTTTTGTACAAGTCATGAAGAACCAATGACGTAGTAATCCAGGCTCTGTTCAGAGAAATTATTTTCTCTACTTAAAGCCAAGAAGGTTTATTAAATTATTTCACGTACAGCCATAGAGAGATCTTGTAGATGATAGTTCCGGGCAAAATACATACATAAAACAATTTTTTTTTGTCAAAAAATTCCTTGTGGAACTTCACCTTCAAAATAACTTTCATTGAATAGATTAGAGCATTGCCTAATAGGAAAAACTAACTGTTACAAAAGATAGAATTTATAATGTCTTAGTAATCACGACAGAAAGTATGCATATTTAACTTGAATAGAAAATTGTAGGCCAATTGCATACCAATGAAATAGTTTGTCATTTGAGATGTGGTAACTTATAGAGCAATTCTAAGAGAACAAATCCGGATAAAAGAAGAGGATCCAGATGTACAAGCAGATGTCCTGCTCTTTTAGTTTGCTAAAGCAGATGGGAGCAAAATACTAGGATGAGTTGACTTTAATAATGGAATTTATTAGAGTGAAAACTTACAGTTCCTAGGTTGTGAAAATGTCCAAATCAAGACAATCTAATCAAAGGCAATCTAATCAAAAGTTCTCCTCTTTGAATCTAACTAATAGGTCTCACATAAAATAAGCTTACATGTAGAGGAATGAGTTAGCTTAAGATCATATTTTTCTGGGGTCCACAAAAGACCCAAACTAGGACACCTGTCAAACTTGATACTTCATTTCTATCTTTGTAAGGACTGCATTAACCCAAATTACTCTATTGCTATGCCTAAATGTCATGCGTGTATATTCATATGCAAGTTAGTAAACAATTCATTGTTAGTAAACAATTGGAGATCACTTTTTCTCAATTGTGACCAAAATATTTGCTCAGCACCAAATATCCATATACTTCAAAGCCCTTGTCCATATTTCAGTCCTCTTGAGTTTAAGAAGTGATGTGGGTCACACAGAGGGAGAAACATTCAAGAGCCAGTATGCTGTGATCAAGCTTCTGTTTCCCTCCTCCAGCAAGCCTTAAAGAAATGCATTATGATGGCAGGACTATACAGAGGAAGTGTCCTGGGTTACTGAGAAACTACACAGAAGACAAATGCTCTACATGAACCCCAAATCCTCTGTGGATTTTGTCTGAACAGAAAATAAAAGTGCATATGTTCAGTCACAGAGATTTCAGCATTAGTTTTTTACCACAATAACACACAATTTATCCTTATTAATGCACTGATTGATCAACCTTACAAAAATTTATGTGTTAAGAAAAGGACACATCAGCATTACTTTCGCAATTATCTAGATCTTTACAAATCAAGTCAACTTAAGCCTTTTTCTGCTTCAGTGTAAATTTGTGAACTGAACTATTTAAGCCATACATTTATATACCTCTTTTCCCCTTTTACCTAAAATGTAGAGAAATAGAGAAGAAAATTATGCAATCATACATTAGAGGGTGCCAACAACAATTATGAACTCTACTTAGAGCTAGATTTTCAATGCTTCTTGAGCAACTCTTTTTGCTATCCTCTCTAGTGTTCCTTTATGGGTGAGAAAGTCATTTTCATTTGGATAAGCCTCCTGGATTAACATTTTGGATTTTCTCAGTACCCCATGATGAACATCTAAAATCTTTGCAGAATGTCTAGCAAAGTGGAATTAATGTTGATTAAACCACCAGACATTTGTTTTGCAGTTGGATTTCCATAGTTTGTGCAATTTGAGGAAAAGTTTTCACCTTAAAATATTGCATGTCCAATGAGCATGACAAATTGAGCAGGTTCTATCCTAAATACAGCTCCTTCTAATTATGCCATAATGCTTCACATAAATGCCCTTTGTATATCTCCAGAGGGGAGTATCAGGACTATGGGGACACTAAATCATACCCAAGTCCATCTAACTCAAGGCTGTCTCTTGATTCCATTTCTACTTTCCTTAATTTCATTCTCTCTACTTTCCCATATGATATAGTCTATGGAACAAATGAAGCTCTGACATACCTGGCAGTTAGCAGTCATCTGCTTCCCATTACACAGGCATATCATATTGATTTGTGGCCACACAGAATCTCTGCTCTTTAACATTCTATGCTCTGCCTAATTTCTCTTGAATTCATACAGATCATCTGAATAAATAAGCAGATTTTAAACAAAGCTCATAATCTATAACATCCAATCTCGAATTGAGGCATAGCTGTCTGTTCATAAATTGAATCATCAAGGCACTACGTCTTTTTTCTACCAATCATAAGATTTGCATTCTCAAACAATTAACCCACAGGGCTGAATACAAAAGCAACATTGTTAACATATATCTTTGGACACATGTTCAGACAAATATCCTACAAATTGATCAGGATTGTCCTTGCCATTTGGACCTTGGGTCACATTCACAGTTGTCTTAATTTGCTAAATGGTTGTTGTTGCAAAGTACCAGAAATGTGTTGGCTTTTATAATAGGAAATTTATTAGGGTAAAAGCATACAGTTCCAAGGACATGAGATATCCAAATCAGGTACTATCAGAGATGCTTTCTCACCACAGTCAACTACTAGTAAACCTGGTGTCCTGCCACATGGTAAAGGAAGATGGTTGCTTATCTATGTTGAGGTCCCTGCCTTCCCTTTAAGTTTCACCGTCTGCTGGAGTTCATACACAGGAATGGATTGGTTCAAGAACATAATCTTCTTCTTTTTGGATTCATAATATAACTTCAAATGGTCACACTCTACCATCTGAATCTCAAAAAATCATGTTCTTTTCATATGCAAAATACTTTCATTATTTCACAATATTTCAAAATCCACAACCAATTCAATAGCAATGCTCAGTACAAAACTCATAAAATTCAGTTATAGGCAAGCGGTTTGTCTTGGAGCAACATTCCTTCCAGCTGTAGATCTGTGAAACTTAAAAAAACTAGTTATCAGGAAGTGGATGTGGCTCAAGTGATTGAGTTCTTGCCTACCACATTGGGGCTCCCTGGTTCGTTTTCCAGTGCCTCCTAAAGAATACATTGAGATGACATGACAGCAGGTGTGGCAAGCTGATACAACAAAGCAGAGAATGGAAGTGGCTCAAGCGATTTCCCATATCAGAGCTCCCGGGTTTGGTTCCCAGTGCCTCCTAAAGAAACAATGAAGATGAACAGACACAGAAAGTGCAAACAATAAGCGTTGGGGAGAAATAAATAAATAAAATAAATCATTAAAAAAAACAAGTTATCTGCTTCCAATATAAAAAGGAGGAACAGTCACAGGATGAACATTTGCATTACCATAAGGAAGAATTTAAAGGAAAACAGGCATCATGGGCCCCAAACAGTTCCAAAAACCTGCAGGGCATACTGAATTACATTGCAGTCTGAGAGTCATCTATAGAAAGATGATGTCTTCTCCTCAGAACCTCTCGGTTGTCCAGCCCTTCCAAGGACTTGGTCAGTGGCCATTTTCTTGGTTCCACCCTCATGAAGCATCTAGGTTGTGACCAAGTTCCAGGTCTCCCCCTACAAGTATATTGGGGCAATGACCACACTTTTCCCAATCTCTGAAGCACAGTCTCAACTCCCTAGCACACTGGAGTTGGGGCAACACTCTCCCTAAGCTCTAGCTCACAGGCCAAACCCCCAGGACAGAGGAGTGGTGACTTAACTCTCCTTAAATTTTGAGGTATAGGCCCAACCCCCTTAGAGCAGTGGGGTGATTACCTAACTCTTCCCAACCACCAGGTAATATACGTTACCTTCTATGTAACCTGGAGAAGCCAAACTCTCCTTGAATAATGCACTGGAACACCCCCTTAAATGCCTGAGCAAACTCACATTTTCCACACAAATGTGTGGGGTCACTCTCTCGGCCCAAGAAGATGTCTTAAGTCAAGGCTTCATCTTTCACTATGTTGGCCTTGAAGTGCTTTCTCTGTCAATGTCTCCCTTTTCTGTACCTTTTTAGTCTAGGTTTACAGTGGTTTCATTCATACAGTTCTCACAAGTAGCTCATTGGTTTTGCATGAAGTTCACAGGTATCCAAGCTGTCAGATAACAAGACTTTCCACAAGTCATTCCTGGATAACTGCATTTCCAATCCTGACTTCCAAGGAAATGGGTGCTTGTTTCCATGTTCAGTTAAATCCTCGTATGAGGTGCTATTCTCTGGGAACTTCGTTTCAGGAAGCTCAGAATTCCCCAACCATCATTTTCTGGTTTCTTTGTGCCCAGCAGTTCATTAGTCAACTAATGTCTTTCCTTTTTCCTTTCACTATGAGCTGCAAGGAGAAGCCAGGATTCAACTCCCATATTTAGCTTGAAAATCTTCTCAGCTAAATATTCAAGTTGATCACATCAAGTTCTGCCTTTCTTCCAACCTCAGAACTCAATTTTGCCATGTTTTCTTCCACTCCAAAACTAAGATCACCTTTCCTCCATTTTCCAATAACACATTCATCATTTCCTTCTAAGACCTCATTGGAAATAGCTTCAGGGCCCATATTTCTGCCAACAGTCTCTTCAAAGCAATCTAGGTCTTTTCTATCAAGCATCTCACAATTCCTCCAAAAAACATGCCTTACTCACTTATAAAGCCATTTTACCATTTTTGATAATTGCAAACAACAGCACCCCACTCTCCTGTATCAATTTCTGTCTTACCAAAGGGCTGATGATGCAAAGTACCAGAAATATTTTGGCTTTTATAATGGGAAATTTATTAAGGTAAAAGCTTACTGTTTTGAGGCCATGAAATGTCCAAATATATTTATGGACCCAGGCCCCTCCTCAAGTCCTCAGAATTTAGCTGCTGGTGTGGCCTAGGGATATGTTAAAGGTGATGAAAATTGAATGTTTGTGGCTAATGAAATTATTATAAACCTCTTTTAAAAGTTGTTTTTGCTTAAATTGAAATTAATAGTTTTATTTTTTCACAGAACAGAATGAGGGATATCAGACTTCAATGGATAGAGAAAGACGTACACTTTTGTGGAAGTGAATTCATAGTCAATGCTGACTAAAATTTGATGTTGGTTCAAGGGAATGTTTTTGTCCTAAGATGGCTGGTTTTCATAAAATCAGGGTGGAAATATGTAAGACAAGACTTGAATGAATATAGAAATTTGTAGAAGGTATTGTAGAAGGTAGCATTAAGTAAGGGAATGTGTTTTGTTAAAGATGAAATTTGTCTCGAGATGAAGTAACTAGAGTCTATGTGTTTATGGATGCTTTTGGGAAGTTTGCAAAAGCATTGTATAAACTGAAGTATTTAAATGGCTAGTTCCAGGAAGCCATTATTAAATAGAAACCTGAACTGCTATTGATTACAAAACGTAACTGCATAACAGGGAAACCTGTCAGAGGTCACCTCAATCTGCATATTAAGTGGTGGCAGGGGGAGATAATCTTGGTTCCTTTGGGAATTTTAGGTTTTCATAAAATAATGGAGAAAGTAGTTTTTCCTATACTGCTAAAGTAAAATACCCATTAATTAATGTAATCATGGTAAGAGTGCAGAAGGAAAAAGTAAGGCACTAAAAATAGTTAAGTTCATCCAATATGTTATAAATAAATTTGGAAGTATTTAGAAAGTGTATTGAAAATTAAGAGATAGACTTCAGTATTGTCAAACTTTTTGTGCATTCAAACCAGGTCTCCAGTACCTTGCAAGGTGCCTCTCCTTTTGAGTTATTGGCTAGGTTGTTCATCACGGTGCCAACATAATGAAAGGAACTAACACATCTCTGGACATGGCTCCTGAAGTGGATGGAAAGTAAGTTGCAGTTTTGAACTCCTGCAGCAGCTAGTGATGGCTCAATATGGCCAGATTTACAATGGACTTTGCCTCCAGACTAGCTGAAGAGCACTATACACCCAGCTGGTGAAACACTGGAGCTTCCCTCCAAGGGCCAGTGGTGCTACAGCATGCTGGCTGTGTGAGGTATAACCAAGTGGAGCAATAATTACCAGGGCAGTGTGAGAAGAACTTAAACAGACCTAAACAGATGCAATTGGCATTATGGCCTCCTCCCATGGAGAGCAAAATGTATGGTCTTGCAAACCTGGAACTTAACTCTATTAATTGCAGTTCAAAGAAAGACTTTGCTTTGATTAGTGCATTGATTAGTATTAAATACTGTACCTATATATCTGATGACTATAAAAATATCTCTTCTATTCTAGATCATATGTAGAGGGATATTGATCATGTTAAAAGTCTTGGTAAATTTAATTCATTTTCTAAGTAATTAATGAATGTGCATATAAGATAAAAAGAATGGTTCTCTTAAGTATTGTCTTTATTTTGCTGGGCATATGCTTATCCTCTTGTTGCTTATATAGTCTTCGTGAGTTTGCCTAGGGCAGTTCCCCTCCTTATAGCTGTCATAGGTCTAACCACCACTATTGGATTTGGGAATGGCTGTTGCTTAGAAAGCATTTGAAACTTACAAAATCAAGCCCATGAGTTTCAGGAGGATGTAGTCTCTGGAGGCACCTGGCCTGTCTCATTCCCATGGTCCAGTATGTCATGGCTGGCCCCTTCTTTGGGACTGCTAACCACCATTTTATTTATCTTTTTAGTAAGACCATGAATCTTTAAAATTCTAACTAAGTTTGTTTCTTCAGAACCAAAGCCTTCCAGAACAAGATATTAGTCATGTGGGGATTTCATCCAGTTCCAACCATGGTGCCAGACCTGCCTTCCCTCAACCTCAGTAGACTAGCCAGAGAGTTTCACATGGTGTCAGGCATGATCTTTTGCACCTAACCAGCAGGAAGCAGCTACAGAAGAATTACCATTGAATTTCAGATCCCCTTTAAGAATAAGGGTGTGAACTCTCTGAGGGGGGAGTTGAGGCAGGTTAGTATAGGAAACAGGGAAGGTGGCTGGTCAGGACAAAGCCCACCAAAGACCCTGCTCACAAGGTCCAGTTTGAAATTCTCAGACTCAAAAAGAAGTGCTGGATAACTGCAAACAGTAAGGCCTCCCCATTGGTTCCCTGAAAGCTGACAGTTGGAGGTAGAAAGGCAACCAATCAGGACAGCAAATAGCTGGGGCCCTATGTGTCTCTCCTTATGCCTAAACTAGTTTTTGAGTTCACCACAGAAAACTCAGAGAATTTAGAAGGGAAAAATGTATGGTATTGGAAGCTTCCTCATAGGACTCCCTTAAGTGGTATAATGTTATCTACTAATGGAAATGTTGCTTTTACACTGTTAGACCAGCACTGTCTGCCCACTAATGTTCCCTATAAGCATCTTTCTTTTCACTCATAGCACCCTAGCTGTATTAGTCAGCCAAAAGGGTGCTAATGCAAAGTATGAGATTTCTATTGGCTTTTATAAAGGGTATTTATTTGGGGAAGAATCCTACTGTTACCAGGCCATAAAGCATAAGTTACTTCCCTCACCAAAGTTCGTTGCCACAAGTTGGAGCAAGATGGCTGCCGAAGTCTGCAAGGGTTCAGCCTCCCTCTTCTTCTTAAGGCTCCATGGTCCCAGATTCCTCCAATATCAGCTGTAGGTTGAGATAAGTTTCATCTCTCTTCTGTGGTTCATTCCTCTCCAGGCTCAGCAGCGTTGGTTTCTCCACAAGTTCAGCTGTATATCAGGCTCTCTCTCTTCCTGGGGCCTCTGCTCTATCTAAAGCAAAAGATCTGAAGCAGTCTCTATCCCTCTGTGTTCTTCTCCTGTGTGTTTACTTCCCAGAGCTCCAGCATCCAAACAATTCCTCTTCTCTCCTCTGTCATGTAGTTTGTTCTGTGAGTACTCACCAGCCAAGAAGGTGGGGACTCAATGTCCTACTGATGGGACCAATCAAAGCCTTAATCGTTATTTAATCAAGTAAAAGTGAAACCTCTGAATCCAATGCAATCAGATATGCCTAGATGAACAGACCATTCCACAGACATAATCCAGTATCTATTTTAAGAATTCATAAACAATACAAAAGTCCTACACTAGCCAATACTTTCCTACAGTGGGTTTTGGCAGTAACACATTCCCACAATCAAACCCAATGGTGGGTGTGGACAGACTTACTATCCTTGGCTTTTTTTGGACAATAACTTCTGCAAATTGGACAGTGTGGAACACCTTGTTAGCGTGACAGAATATGACTCATCAACAAGTTTGAAACAAGACTTCTCATTTAAGACTGAGATTCAGCTGCTGTCTTTCAATGAGACTCATAATTATATTTTTCCCTTGTAAGGGAACAGGTGAATAAGCCCAGGCATTTATTAGGATATGCTGTATGTAATAGTTTAGGAAGGATAACAGCTGAGTTTGTCACTCTAGATTGCATCGCCTCTGTTTTCAAGGAACGAAAAGAGGGAATCCATGATATGGTGTCGTTACCCAGAATCGTGTAAAATACTATCAACTCTAGATATAAAGTAAAGTGTGCCCCCTGGTGTAGTACCCATTGGCCAGATGGATCTGCAATTGTTACTGAAAAACATATAATGGCTTTAGTTGTTGTCTTTTGTACTGTTGTTGTGGAATGTGGATGTAATTCTTGTCTTGTGGTCAATGCAGGCCACAACATGGGGGTGGATTGTGGGAACCCAGGCCACCTCCCTAAGTCCTCAGCCTGTAGCTGCATGTGTCACCTAAGCATAAGCTAAAGATTCACAACCTTCCCCATAGGGGAGAGAATGCATAGATGGTATCATAAAAGTGGTAAATGTCCTTGGTAAATGTCCTTCCTATGAGCTAGTGAAAACATCACTGCACCCCCATGTGTATACTTCATGTGACCTTAGCAGGAATTCTGTTCTCATCCTTTATGGAATATCCTTGTTCTAAAGTCCTTACATATACACTCTTCATTTTCTCATCTCTTTGCACAGCACTAACTTCATTCATTTGTCATACATACCTTATGTATGACAAAATGCCAGGTGTTTTCTTTGGTCACATGGCCTCACCAACTCGTGCCCTTCAAGAGTTGGGTTGTAACAATATATATTATTTATATCCTAAATATACTTCCCTCTGACAATAGTGAAGACTTTGAAATTTTAATCACTCATTATCATTTTTCCCTTGCATATTTTATGCCATTTACAGAACAGAAAAATCTAATTGATAGCTGTCAAAATGCTAATAATTTGTCCTATCAAATAAGGTGTGGGTGTTGCTTTAAAGAAGCCTTGCCGTTTGCCAAATATTCCAGCACAAGCTTATTCTTAATTACTTTTCCTCTCACCACTATAATTTTAGCTTTATGAAAAACATGAATATATTGATTTAATGTACAATTAATGGATTGTTAACAATTGATGGATTGTTACTATCTTTATGAAAGATATGAATATATTGATTTAATGTAACAATTAATGGATTAATAGTGAAAGCTTCTCTGATAATTCAGATGTCATTGGATCAGCATCATGTGGAGATTTTAATTCTATTTCCCATAGATTTGGTCATCCATATCAGTATTATCATAAATTTTGATTAAATCAATCAAGTTAATCTTATGAATTATAACACTCTTTCACCAAATACATAAAGATTATTACAAATTAAGTCCTTTAGAATTATGACAGTATTTTCTTGTCCTTCCAAACAAAACTGGACTTCGCCAATATACCAAAATTTGTCATGGATTGAAGTATAAATCAAGGGCAAAGTCTCAGTTAATTTTGGATCTGCATTTCTTGGTGGCCTAGCCATATGTCCTGTTTCATATTCAAGGGTTGTACTGACATGGGAGTCTTAATTAGCCTTAACTTTAAGTCATGACCATTTTCTACCAACAAGTGTATTCCTAGTCAGATTTAATAGATTTCCAGTTCTGAGTAACTGCACTAATGGGCACAACTAGTTTTAGTTGATTTGGGACCTTGGCAGTTAGAGAGCACCTAAACAATTCACATCATTTCTTCACACATTTTACTAAGATATGGGGACCAAAATATTTCCATAAATTCATTTCTGTTCTTCTCCTGCCAAGATCATAAGTTATTGTCTTTGAGCTACCTATGAATCCTTTTAATAAGTGTACTTCATAGTTCCTCTAGGACCACTCAGCATGATCTTATCCATCTTAGTTTCCTGGTATGATCTATAAACTATTGTTGAGATTGTTTTAGCGATTTTTCTATAACTATCAGACGTGTCCAGTGTGCTTGCCATATTTCACATCCTCCTGAAAAAAATCCCTTCGAAGTGGCCAATAAGGGCCAATAAGCCCTTTTACTCATGTGGATCTCATCAGAAAAGCAAATTCTCCTTGAACTACTAGAGCTGTGGTAATGTTAAGTGGGTTATTATAGGTGTTTTGGCCAATGAAAATTTATCCATGTTGACTTTGAATATGTGTTACTCATATACAACTCAAGTATATATTTTGGACCCCAAAGTGTCGAATTACCCAGGATAGTGTCATGTGAATTTTATTTACCACATATATATTTATTTTGTGTGTGTCAAAGAGCTTTCCAAGTACCCTCAGGAGACATTAGAGCTAAATATTTGAGCCCAGCTGGTTAATCCTAAAATGAGATTGGTTCCTATTTCCATGTATTCATTAATTTAATTATTGCCCTTAGTCTGAAAATAAGATTAATAAGCATAAAATAATATATAATTTAGGTATGCTGTTTATATCCATAGAATCTGGGTCTGTTTTTTAAGGTCTTACCATAGATAAATACCCTTCTATAAAAGCCAGCCTATTTCTGGTACTTTTCATTGGCAGACATTAAACAAAGTAAGTCAAGATTTGAATTAATTTTTACCCAGACACTCCACCAGATGTATCACAAAGGATTGCTTTTATCCTTCTGTAATCTTAACAGCTTATTCCAAACCATACTGGCTACTACTCAAAGATGGGTAAAATCTATACCATATCAATATTGCCATCACCTATTTCCTGGGATACCATGTGGAACACTGCTCTTACTTCTGCCTATTGTATGGATTATCTCTTCCCACTTTAATCCACTAGTTCCTCTGCTGCTACTTACCAGATTGAGGGCTGACCCTATAATCTTGAGCCACTATTTGTCAACTAGGCTGTTTATTAGGCATCTTCCAATAACTGATTATTGGAAATGCTCATTCAGCAAAAGGTTAGGAAATGCCTCAGAGGATTTCCTAAGAGGGCA
>PVKH010014916.1:0-16297 GCA_004027955.1 Chaetophractus vellerosus | reverse complement strand
TATGTAACCAAAATAAATAAATAAATAATCAGGGGCTGACCATATAGCCCAGTGGATAGGATGCTGGTATACCACATGGGAGACCCCAGGTTTGGTTCCCAGGGACCTCTCCTAGTGGGCAGACCACCTTGAGAAGGGCAAGCCACCATGGGTGGGCAGAGCAAAAAGCTGCCATGGACAGGGCAAAGCCACCATGGGCAGGCAGGCCACCCACAAATGGAGTGCAGCCAGCCACCTGCAAACTGAAGCAGAGCCAGCCATGAATGGAAGCAGAAGCCATCCACAACTGGGGCAAAGCCACCTGCATGGTGACCAGTCTTGGTGCATCACCGCAACAGGGGGGAAACAAAGCAGACAGAGAGGAACACAAGAATGGACACACAGCAAGAGCAAGCAGAAAGTGGGGGTTATGTAATAAATAAAAAATAAATCTTAAAAAATAATCAAAATAGTGTTTTCACAGTTCTCTAAGGGAGTTCTGTATTTTAACATTTATTGCAAGTCAATATAAGTAAATAGCACTGAATAAAAAATGTATTGTACATGGTTTTTCTAAACCAATAAAGACAGTGTTTCCACAATTCACTAAATGCGTTTGTGTTTTAACATTGATTGTAAGTTAGTATAAGTACATCACACAGAAATAATCATGTATTCTACATTGTTTTCATAACTAATCAACATAGTTATTTAACTGTTCACTGAATTCCATGTTTTAACATTGACTGTAAATAGATATAAGTACATAGCAGTGTATAAAAATAAACTTTACATAGTTTTCAAAACTAATTGAGTGTTTTATAGCTCACTGAGTTCTGTGTTTTAACATTGTGTGTAAGTGAACAACATTACATAATATTGAATAAAGCATTTATCAAACATAGATATTGTATTAGTCAGGGTTCTC
The DNA here is from genome assembly GCA_004027955.1 of Chaetophractus vellerosus. NCBI lineage: Eukaryota > Metazoa > Chordata > Mammalia > Cingulata > Chlamyphoridae > Chaetophractus > Chaetophractus vellerosus. The sequence continues at coordinate 15,390 of PVKH010014916.1, read as the reverse complement.
TCAAGAAGCAGCATCAACAGGAGATATCTGTCAATAATATAAGATTTTTAAGAGGATGCACAACTCCAGATTGTGCAGACAGGCTGCAAGCCAGGGGCTCTGATGAAAGTCTGATGAAAGGTTCTTAATGAGTTTCAAGGAGAAGTTAGTTGTTCAAAAGTTGAGCTTGGAAATTCTCTCTGAATGTTCAAATCACTTCCCCTTTTAAGGCAGTGAACTGATTGGATAAAAGCATCATTCATTCTTGATGCAATCTCTCTGATTAATGCAGATGTAATCAGCCATCCGTGCAGTAAACTCACTGGTGAACAAAGTCCATAAATGCTCTTGTATTGCAATTAGCCCAGTGCTAGCTGGACCTAACACCTGGACACAATTACCTGGCCAAGTTGACACTTTAGCCTAAACACCACATTCCTCCCCTTGCCAACGCAGCAACCATACACATTACCCTAAACCTTACTTAATCTCTAAGTAAAAACAATAACAGACAAGCATACATATATATTTCCACCTAACAATGATTAACTCCCTTATATACAACCAGAAATGCATTAATTCCCCACAGATTAGGGTGCTAGTCCTTGGGTAATAATCACTCTTAAACTTGACATCCTTAAATATTATGACATGAAATTAATACAACTTTTCATATAATAGGGGAAAAGGTTGGTAAAGAAAACAAGAAATTCATTTTGTGTACATATACAATCACACTTTTAATGAAACAAGGAAGAAGGATTCATGACTATTACAGTCCTTGTTTCTGTAACTTGTCACATGGTCAAAGCTCATATTTATCACTACTTTCTTCCACTACTCCTTCCATGTTTCCATTACCTTCAGCAAGCATTTCAGCTGGATATGGTTCTTTGCCTGGTGGGGTGACCCAAACTTCCATTCCTGAAGATTCTGGACCATCCAGCCAAACCATTGGCAACAGCCTATGAATCAGTGTCAAACACACCTCTGGCCATTTATTCTTCCAAGCAAAATGAACAACTAGGTGCACTGATCGAAGTTCTGCCCACTGGGAGGATTTGCACACACTGCTATCCTTTAAGGATTTCCCAGAAAAGGGCTGTGGTGCCAAAGCTGTCTACTCTTGAGTGGTACCTGCATATCATGCAGAAACATCTATCAAACAAGCCCAAGTTTTCTCATCCTCAGTCAACAGATTATAAGGGACTCCCCAAGAGGCCAAAGCTGTGGACTGGGAAAGAGAAGATAACATGGCAAGGGTGGTGACTATGGGCATTTGGGCTACTTCCTAATGTAACTTACTTGTGCTTTCAGGACCTGCTTTATTATGAAGTGCTGCTGTGCATGCCCAACTTTATGGTTTGGTGGGCCAGACTATACCCAGCTCATGATAGGCAACTCGGGTCTCATGGTAACTTGATGGCCCATGGCTAAGCATTCAGTCTCTACTAAGTCCCAGTAGCAAGCCAAAAGCTGCTTCTCAAAAGGGGAGTAGTTATCTGCAGAGGATGGCAGGGCTTTGCTCCAAAATCCTAAGGGTCTGTGTTGTGATTCCCCCATTGGGGCCTGCCAAAGGCTCCAGACAACATCTCTATTTGCCACTGAAACTTCCAGCACCATTGGATCTGCCAGATCATATGGTCCAAGGGGTAGTGCACCTTGCACAGCAGCCTGGACCTGTCACAGGGCCTATTCTTGTTCCAGTCCCCAATCACTCAGTAAATGGGCCAGAGTAAATGGGCCAGAGTAGCACACCCAAATGAGGAATGTGTTGTCTCCAAACCCAAAAGGCCAACTAAGCATTGTGCCTATTTTCTGGTCACAGGAGGGGCCAGCTGCAATAGCTTATCCTTTACTTTAGAAGGGATATCTCAACAGGCCCCAGACCACTGGACACCTAGAAATTTCACTGAGGTGGAAGGACCCTGTATTTTTGTTGGATTTATCTCCCATCCTCTCTCATGCAAATACCTTACCAATAAATCTAGAGTCTTTGCTACTTCTTGCTCAGTAGGTCCTATCAACATGTTATCATCAATATAATGGACCAGTGTGATGTCTTGTGGGAGGGAGAGATGATCAAGATCCCTGTGGACAGTATTATGACATAGGGCTGGAGAGTTGATATAACCCTGATGCAGGACAGTGAAGGTATACTGTTGCCCTTGCCAGCTGAAAGCAAACTGTTTCTGGTGGTCCTTACTAATGGCAATTGAGAAAAAAGCATTTGCCAGATCAACAGCTACATATCAGGTACCAGGGGAAGTGTTGATTTGCTCAAGCTATTTTACCACATCTGGGCAGCAGCTTCAATTGAAGTCACCACCTGGTTAAGTTTATGATAATCTACTGTCATCCTCCAAGATCCATCTGTTTTCTGCACCTGCCAAATAGGAGAGTTGACTAGGGATGTGGTGGGAATCACCACCCCTGGATCCTTCAAATCCTTGATGATGGCACTAATCTCTGCAATCCCTCCAGGAACCAGTATTGCCTTTGATTTACTATTTTTCAAGTTCTAGGGGCTTCCACCTGGCCTTTCCAACCATAATAGCCCTCACTCCACAAGCCAGGGATCCAATGTGGGGATGCTGCCAGTCATTGAGTATGTCTATTCTAATTATGCATTTTGGAAATGGGGAAATAAACACAGAATGGGTCCAGGGACCCACTGGACTTACTGTGAGGCAGACCTGAGTTAAACTCCATCAATCACCTGTCCTCCATAGGCCCCTACTCTGACTGGTGGACCACAGTGACATATTTGGGTCTCCTGGAATTAATGTGACTTCTCATCCAGTGTCTAATAATCCCTGAAATGTCTGATCATTTCCTTTTCCCCAATGCACAGCTACAGCTACTCTGTCAAAAGGCTGTAGGTCTCCCTGGGGAAAGGTGGGAGGAATATTAGCAGTATAAATTTTTGGCAGTTTAACAGGATCCTTCCCCAAGTGGACCTGGTCTTCTCCTCATTCAAGGGGCTCTGGATCTGCAAACTCTCTCAAGTCTGGGAATTGATTAAGGGGCCATGCTTCTCTGCATCTGTAATTTGAGTTAGGGTTTGGTTCACTTGACATAAAATTCTTCTGCTTATACAGATCCAGAAGAAATGTATTTCACTTCTAGGTACCCCATGATCTATTAGTGAATGCCATAACTCCATGCAACTCAGACTATTCTGTGTGCTGTTTTGAATCTGTCTTTCATTGCAGTAGCCATGGACTGAGATATGACCATCCCCACAATGTTTAAGGATTCCAATTCCATTACAGCCCTCCCTACAGTAATATCTGGACTGCAGAGAAGAGCAACCACAGAGCTCTTCAGAGAAGATGGGGTAGTCTTACAAATTTATTCCTCACAGTCCTGGTTAAAGCTGTGTTCTCTGGACATTCCTGGGGTGAGTGGGCAGGACTCAAATGGTAAATCCATTCTAGCACTCCAATCTCTCTAAGCCTTTGAATCCCCTTGTCTACTGTATACCAGGACAAGTTGGGCTTCTCTATATCAGACATGCTTTGCCATCATTTGGTCCATGTTTCAGTCAGTCCCCCAAACAAACTGTTAGAGCCCTTTCCAACCCCTCTAGCTACAATGATGAATCCAGAATTTCTGCTTAGTGGGCCCATATCAATAAATTCAGCTTGATCCAACTTTATATTCCTTCCACCATTATCCCATACCCTTAGTATCCATTCCCACATATTTACCCTGATTTCTGTCTATATAAGTTAGAAAACTCATGCAGTTCTTTCAGAGTATAGCATACTTCCTCATGGGTCACACTTTTAATTTCACCTTTGGGGGCTTGTTGTGATTTTAGTCTAGTAATAGGTCTCAAAGACAGGAGGGGTGGAGGTGTGGGTAAGGAGAAGGATTAGAGATGTCTTTCAGGCTACTGACCTCAGGGCATTCCCTTGCATTTTCTTCTGGTGAGACAGGGTTAATATCTTCAGGCAGGGGCTGGAGGGCAGATACCTCAGGGCAGGGTGAAGCCTGGGCTGTGCATGCTGGAGTTTGGCTGGTACCTGCCTCAGGGCTGGAAGGAGGTCCAAACACCCTGGGGCAGGCTAGGGGCTGGGCAGTGCAGGGTTCAGTTTGGCTGGTACACACCTCAGAGCTGGAAGGAGGTCTGGCTCCTTGGGGGCAGGCTGGAGGCTGGATGATACAAGGTTGACAAGGTGTGGTATCCACAGGGCAGGCCATCACAGGTTTATGGTGTTAAGTCTGAGCAGAATTTAGAATTCCAATGTCCCAACCAATATTATCATCAAAACTCATCACCATAGCATTTTCCCATGTTCACTAATTGTGCTCAGGTTTTAACATTGATTGTAAGTCAATATAAGTATATAGCAGTGAAAAAGAATGCATTTTACATAGTCCTCAAAACTTATCAATATACTCTTTTCACAGTTCATTGAGTTGTGTGTTTTAATATTGAATGTAATTCAATATTAGTAAATATCTGTGACAAAAGCATATATTTTACATGGTTTTCAAAACTAATCAAAATAGTGTTTTCACACTTCACTAAATTAGTTGCATTTTTACATTCATTGTAAGTCAATATAAGTACATAGCAGTGAATAAATCTTACATTTTAAATAGTTTTCAAAACTAATCAAAACTGTGTTCCCAGTTCACTAAGTGAATGTTAACATTGGTTGTAAGTCAATATAAGTACATAGCACTGAAAAAATCATCTATTTTACAGTTTTCAAAACTAATCAACATAGTATTTTCTGAGTTCACTAAGGGAGCTCTGTGTTTTAACCTCAATTGTAAGTCAAAATCAGTACATAGCACTGAAAAAAATCATGTATCCTGCAGTTTCCAAAATTGTCAACATAGTGTTTTACTGTTCACATATTTCTGTGTTTTCTCATTGATTTTAAGTCAATTATAAGTATCTAGCAGTGAATAAACATGTATTGTATGCAGTTTTCTAAACTAATCAAGAAAGTGTTTTCACAGTTCACTCAGTGAGATCTTTGTTATAACACAGACTGTAAGTCTACATGTGTACATAACACTAATAAAGCATGTATTTTACATAGTTTATAAGCCTAATCACCATACTCTCTTTACACCTCACTAAGTGTTTTCTGTTTTTTTTTAACTTTGATTTTAAGTCAATATAAGTACTTAACATTGAAAAAAGTATGTATTTTTCATATTTTTCAAAATCAATCAAAATAGCATTTCAGAGTTCATTAAATCAATTCTGTGTTTTAATACTGATTGGAAGTCAATATAAGTACATAATACTGTATAAATCATGTATTTTACATACCTTCAAAACTAATCAACATACTGTATTCACAGTTCACAAAGATCTGTGTAAGTCACTATAAGTATATAGTGCTGATAAAGCATGTATTTTACAAAATTCGCAAAATTAATCAACATAGTATTTTCCCATTTCACTGAGTTCTGTGTTTTAACATTGAGTGAAAGTCAGTATAAGTACATAGCCCTGAAATAATCATGTATTCTACATTGTCTTCATAACTAAGCATCATTGTGTTTTCACAGTTCACTCATTTCTGGGGTTTTTAACATTAATTGTAAGTCAATATATGTAAATAGCCCTGAATATAGCATGTGTTTTACATAGTTTTCAAAACAAATGAACATAGTGTTTTCACAGTTCACCAAGTGTGTTTTGTGTTTTAACACTGATTATAAGTCTGTATCTATATGTAGCACTGAATCAAGCATGTATTTTTCAGCTTACAAAACTAACCAACATGCACATTTTATAGTTCCCTAATTGGGTTCTATATTTTAACATTGATTTAAGTCAATATAAGTAGCTAGCATTGAATAAAGTATGCATTTTACATAGTTTTCAAAGGAATCAATGTGCTGTTTCACTGTTCTCTAAGTGAGTTCAATGTTTTAAAATTGATTGTAAGTCATATAAGTAAATAGCCATGAATCAAGCATTTATTTTTTATAGTTTTCAAGGCTAATCATATAGTCTTTTTACAGTTCACTAAGTGAGATCTGTGTTTTAACATTGATTGAAATTCAATATAATTACATAGAGGTGAATAAAGCATGTTTTTACACAGTTCTGTAAACTTATCAAGATAGTATTTTTGCAATTCACTAATTGTATTCTGTTTTTTAATACTAATTGTAAATCTATATAAGCATATAGAACTGATTAAAGAATGTATTTCACACAGTTTTAAATCATCATAATTTTTTACAGATCCTTAAGTGAGTTCTGTGTTTTTACTTTGATTTTAAGTTAATATAAGTACATAGTGATGAATAAAGCATGTAGTTTGCATCACTTTCAAAACTAATTAACATACTGTTTGCACAGTTCACTAAGTTATCTCTGTGTATTAGCATAGATTTGAAAGTCAATATGAATATATAGGGCTGAGAAAAGTTGTATTTTACACAGTTTAAAAAAAAATCAACATGGTATTTTCACAGTTCACTAAATCAGTTCCCTATTTTAACATTGATTGTAACTCAATATAATTGCATAGTCCAGAAAAAAAAACATGTATTTTTCATTGTTTTCAAAACTATTTAACAATGTATTTTCACAGTTCATTAAGTCAGTTCTGTGTTTTAGCATCAATTGTAAGCCAATGTAAGTATATAGTATTGAAAAAATCATGTATTCTACATTGTTTTCATAACTAATCAATACAGTGGTTTCACATTTCACTGATAATTGTGTGGGAACGTTTAAAGTCAATATAAGTACATCACATGAATAAAACATGAATTTTACATAGTTTTCACAACTAATCAACAAAGCCTTTTCATAGTTCACTAAGGAGTTCAGAATTTTAACATTGACTGTAAGTATAAGTACATATCATTGAAAAAACATTTATTGTACATTGTTTTCATAACTAAGCAAAAAGAGCTTCCCTTGCTCACTGACTTCTGGGTTTGAACATTGTAAGTCAATATGAGTGCATAGTGGTGATAAAAACATGTATTTTACATTGTTTTCAAAACTAATCAACATAGTGTTTCCACAGTTCACTAAGTTAGTTCTGTTTTAACTTTGATTTTATCTCATAAGTTCATAGCAGTAAATACAGAATGTATTTTACATTTACAAAACTAATCAAGATAGTGTTTTCATTCATGAGATTTCAGTGTTTTAACACTGTAAGTCTGTATGAGTATATAATCAATGGAAAAATGATGTATTTTACATAGTTTCAAAACTAATCACCATACCCATTTTACAGTTCACTAAGAGAGTTCTGTATTTTAACACTGATTTTAAGGCAATGTATGTATGTAGCAAGGAAAAAAGCATGTATTTTACATGTTTTCAAAATTAATCAATATATTTTTTCACAGTTTATGAAGTGAGTTGTGTTTATCAACATTCTTTGCAGGTCAGTATCAGTATGTAATGTTGCTAAATCATGTATTTTACAGAGTTTTCAAAACTAATCAACATCATGTTTCTACAGTTCCCTAACTGAGTTCTGTGTTTAAACATCAATTGTAACTCAACATAAGTATATAGCATTGAAAAATAATGTAATTTACAGTTCCCAAACTAATAAACATAGTATTTTTACATTTCACAATGTAAGTTCTGTGTTTTAACATTGATTGTAAGTCAATATAAGTATATAGTACTGAATACAGCATGTATTTTACATAGTTTTAGATACGAATCAGCATACTCTTTTCTATGTTCACTAAGTGAGTTCTCTGTGTTAATATTGAACTAAGTCAATATATGTAAATACCTATGCCTAAGCATGTATTGTACATAGTTTTCAAAACCAATCAACCTATATTTTCACAGTTCACAAAGTGAGTTCAGAGTTTTAACATTGATTATGAGTTAATTTAGGTACTTATCACTGAAGAAATCATGTATTCTACATTTATTTCAAGGTATTTATTTTACATATTTTTCAAAATTAATATACATAGTGTTTTCACAGTTGATTATTTCTGTGTTTTAACTTTGTTTGTAAGACAATATAAGTATATAACAGTGAATAAAGCATGTGCTTTACTTAGTTTTCAAAAATAATCACTATAGTTTTTTTTAAGTTCACTCAGTAGTAATACTTTGATGATGTTCTTTCATGATTTGTTAACAGATGTTTCATAACTATGTGCAGTGTTTGTTGGGGGGGAAGTGTGGGAGCCCTGCATGATGTTGTGCATGTTTGTTTTGTAAGTTCTTGATCTTTACTGAATATTTATAGTCTATATATGTTTATGTATGAATGATATATTTCAATAAATTGTTTTTAAAAAATGAATCAGGGGGGCCAGCTGTAGCCCAGTGGATAGGGTGCCAGTTCACCACATGGGCGGCCCCGGGTTCAGTTCCCAGGGACCTCTCAAAAGTGGGCAGACTGCCTTGAGAAGGGCAAGCCACCATGGGTGAGGCAGAGCTGCCATGGGCAGGGCAAAAAAAACCCACCACAGGCAGAGGGCAAAGCCACCACAGGCAGGGCAAGTCACCCACAAATGGAGCAGATCTGCCTATGAATGGAAGCAGAGCCACCTGTGAAAGGAAGCAGACCCACCCATGAATGGAGCAGAGTCACCTGCATGGTGACCTGACTTACCACATCCCCGCAACGGAGGGAGACAGAACAGAAACAGAAGAATGCAGAGAAATGAACACAGCTAGAGCAAGCAGAAAGGTGGGGGGGATATGTAACCAAAAAAAAAGAGAAAAATTTTAAAAAAACTAATCAGCATAGTGTTTTCACAGTCCACTAAGTGACTTTGTTTTAACATTGTAATTCAAAATAAGTACATAGTGGTGAATAAAGCACGTATTTCACACAGTTTTCAAAGTTAATCAAGATAGTGTTTTGAGAGTTCACTAAGTATATTCTGTGTTTTAACACATATTATAAGTCTATATGTGTATATAGCACTGAATAAAGCATGTATTCTATATTTTTTCATATCTATTCAACATAGTGTTTTCAGAGTTCTCTAATTTCTGGGTTTTAATATTGATTGTTAGTCTGTGTAAGTACATAGCATTGAAAAGTCATGTATTTCACAAAGTTTTCAAGAGTAACCAGCAGTGTTTTCACAGTTGACTAAAAGAGTGTTTTGTTTTAACAGGATTTTAGATCTATATATGTAAATAACAATTAATAAAGCATGTATTTTACAGTATTTTGAAAACACATCATCATAGTGTTTTCACAGTTTATTAAATGAGATCAATATAAATAAATAGCAATGAATAATGCATGCATTTTACATACTTTAAACAACTAGCCAACATACTGTTTTCACAATTCACTGAGAGCTCTGAGTTCACATTGATTGTAGGTCAATATAAGTACACAGTGCTGATAAAGCATGTTTTATACCTTTTTCAAAATGAATCAACATAGCATTTTCACTGTTCACTAAGTGAGATCTTGCAACATTGATTGTAAGTTAATATATGTATGTAGAACTGAAAAAATCAAATCATGTATTCCACATTGTTTCCATAACTTATTAACATAGTGTTTTACATTTCATGGATTTGCATGTTTCAACACTGATTGTAGGTCAAAATAAGTACATAGTGGTGAGTAAGGCATGTAGTTTGCATAGTTTTCAAACCCAATCATTATAGTGTTTTCACAGTTACCTAAGTTATTTCTGTTTTATCATTGATAGTAATTCAATATAAATACATTGTGGTGATAAAACATGTAGTTACACAGTTTTCAAAACTAATCAAGATAGTATTTTCACAGTTCACTAAATGAATTCTGTTTTAACATTGATTGTAAATCAATATAAGTACATAGCAGTGAATAAAGCATATATTTAACATAGTTTTCAAAACTAATAAAATAGTGTTTTTAAAGTACACTAAGTGAATCTTTGTTCTTTAACATTAAATGAAGGTCAACATAAGTTTACAACACTGAACAAAGCATGCATTTTACATAGTTTTTGAAAAAGAGTGTTTTCACCATTCTCTAAGTGAATTCTGTGTTTTAACATTGATTGTAAGTCAATATGCTTACAGAGCATTGAAAAAAATCATGCCTTCTCCAATGTTTTTATATCTCATCAACATAGTGTTTTCACACCACTGATTTCTGGGTTTAACATTGCTTGTAAATCAATGTAAGTACATTGTGGTGAATAAAACTTTTATTTTACATAGTTTTCAAAGCTAGTTAATATCATGTTTCACAGCTCACTAACTGGGGTCTGTGTTTGAACATTGAATGCAAGTCAATATAAGTACATAACACTGAATAAAGCATATATTTTACATATATTTCAAAACTAATCATTATAGAATTTTCACAGTTCACTGAGTTGTGTTTTAGCATTGATTGTATGTCAATAAAGGTACATAGCAGGGAGTAAAGCATGTATTTTCAATAAATTTCTAAACTTATCAACATAGCTTTCCCACAGTTTACTAAAGGAGTTTTGAGTTTTAACATAAACTGTAAGCCAATATGTATACAATGCAATGAGTAAATCATGTATTTGACATAATTTTCTAAACTAATCAACAACATGTTTTCACACTTTAGTGTGTTCTGTGTTATATCTTTGATTGTAATTCAATATAAGTATATAGCACTGAATAATGCATGTATTTTACATAGTTTTCAAAACTAATCAAAACAGTGTTTTTACAGTTCACTAAGTTCTGGGATTTAGCATTTATTGTCAGTCAATATAAATACACAGCACTGAATAAAGCATGCATATTTCATATTTTTCAAATTAATCAACATAGTGTTTTCACATTTCACTAAGTTAATTCTGTTTTTTAACACAGATTGTAATCCATATAAGTAATTAACAGCAAAAATAGCATATATTTTACATAATTTTAAAAACATATCTCATAGTGTTCTCACAGTTCACTAAGGGAGTTCTGTGTGTAAACATTGATTGTCAGTTGATATAAGTACATAACACTGAATAAAGCATGTATAATACATAGCTTAAAATCTAATGAACATTGAGTTTTCAAAGTTCACTAAGTCAATTCTGTGTTTAACATATTATATTAATCAGCCAAAGGGGTGCTGATGCAAAATATTAGAAATCTATTGGTCTTTATAAGAGTATTTATTTGGGGGTAGAAGCTTACAGTTACCAGGCCACAAAGCGTAAGTTTTTCCCTCAACAAAGTCCACATGTTGGAGCAATACAGCTGCCAGCATTTTCCAGGGTTCAGGCTTTTTGGAGTCCTCTCTTCCGAGGGCTGCAGTTGTAGACTATCAGGTGAACAGCTCACTTGTCTTCTCCTGGGGCACCCTCTCCAACATCAGAACTGCTTCTCAAAAATCTGCTTCTCAAAACTTCGTCTTTTGCCTTGCCTTTTATACTTGAGACCACAACCACTAAGGGGTGGGGCTCAACACTCTACTAACATGGCACAGTTAACACCCTAATCATAACCTAATCATGCCCAGATTTACAGATCAGTTTACAAGTGTGATTCAATTTATATTTTTGGAATTCATAATTACATAAAACTGTCAAATCATTACACTCCACCCTCTGAATTCCAAAAATACATTACAATATTTTTTAAAAACCTTAATTCATAACAATGAAAATACAAAATCATATCATGATCATTTTAAGTAAATACAGTTTGCCTTCTGGGCAAAATCCTGTCTGCTATAGAACACTGAAACTTACTTAATCACTAATCTGCTTCCAATACACAAATGGAAAGACAAAGTATAAACATTTTCATATCATAAGGAGAAATTGGGATGTTAAACATGAGTAATGGATCCTCTACAGTTCAGCAAAACTGCAGGGCATCCTCCATTCCATTTCAAAGTCTCAGAGTCATTCTTAAGATGATGGTTTCTTCTCCTTGGGGCCACATGGGAACCTACCCTTTCCACAGGCTTGCCCCACAGCCATTTTCTTGGTTCCACTATCATTAAGCATCTGGGTGTTGACCAGGCTCCAGACCTCATCCTCCAAGAATGTTGGGGTGATTGCCACACATTACCCAATCTTGGGGTTAGAGTCTTTGCAACCCTAGTACAGTGAGGTGAAGGCAACATTCTCCCTAACCTTTGGAATACAGGCTCAACTCTCTCAGAGCAATGAGTTGACCACCTGGTCTTCTCAAATAAATGGGGGAGAGGATCACTCCTCTCAGACCTATGGGGTGCTCACCTTAACTTCCCTAATCTTTGAGGAATGTGCTCCATCCTTCCTGTACCCTGAGGCAGCAAAACTCTCCCAGAATATTGGGTGGGACCATCCACCCACTTCTACTTGCCAATCAAACTCACCCTCTATGGGCATATGGGTGGGGCTCTTTCTTGGCCCAAGGTGATGCTTTAATTCCAGATCTCAGCTTCCATGGTTTTCTCCTTAAAGCTGTTTCTCCTTCAATGTCTCCTTTCCATGTACTTTTTAGTCCAAGTGAACAATGGTTTTATTCATACAGCACTCTCAAAAACTTTGTTGGTTTAGCATGCAGGAAGCAGGGGTCCAAGCCATCAGACAGTAAGACTTTCCACAAGTCTTTCCTAGATAACTGCATCTTCAATTCTGATTTACAAGTTCCACATTTACCTAAATCTTCAAATGGGGCACTTTCATCTGGAAACTTGATTTCCAGAAACTTGGAATCAGTTTCTGTTTTCTTTGTGCCCAAAAGTTCAGTCCTTAGTGTATTTCACTCACCCAATGTTTTGCTATAAGCTGCAGGGAGAAGCCAAGCAACATTCTCCAGGTTTAGTTTGGAAAGTATTTCTGCTAAATGCTCCAGTTAACCATTTTCAAATCCTGTCTTCCATTTAACACCAGGAGTTAATCTTTCTAATTTCTCTGCAACTTTTTTTTAAAAAGATTTATTTATTTATTTTTATTACATATCCCCCCCCCTTCGGCTTGCTCTTGCTCTGTGTTCATTCTTGTGTTCCTCTCTGTCTGCTTTGTCTCTTCCCCGGTTGCGGGGACACGCCAAGACTGGTCACTGGGCAGGCAGCTTTGCCCCTCTTGTGGGTGGCTTCTGCTTCCATTCATGGCCGGCTCTGCTTCAGTTCGTGGGTGGCTGGCTGTGCTCCATTCATGTATGACCTGCCCTGCCTGTGGCGGCTTTGCCCTGTCTGTGGCAGCATTTTGCCCTGCCCTCAGAGGCTCTGCCCACCCATGGCAGCTTGCCCTTCTCAAGGCAGTCTGCCAGCTAGGAGAGGTCCCCGGGAACCAAACCCAGGGCCTCCCATGTGGTATACCAGCGCCCTATCCACTGGGCTACATAGCCAGCCCTTCTCTGCAACTTTAAAACATGGATCGCCTTTCCTCCAGTTTCCAATAATAGTTTCATCATTTACTTCTAAGGCATCATAAAAAGTCTCCTTAGTGTTCATATTATTATCAACAGTCTCTTCAAAATGATGTAGGCCTTTTCCATCAAGTATTCCACATTTCCTCCAAAAAGTACCCCTTAGCCATGTATAAAACTGTTCCAACATTTTGGTAATTGCAAAAAGCACTTCCCCATTCCTTGGTACCAAATTCTGTATTAGTCAGTTAAAGGGGTGCCTTTGGAAATATGCCAATAATTGGTTGGTCTTTATAAAGGGTTTTTATTTGGGGTAGAAGCTTACAGCTACCAAGACACAAAGCATAAGTTTCCTCCCTCACCAAAGTCCACGTGTTGGAGCAAGACATCTGCCAATGTTTGCCAAGGTTCAGGTTTTTAGGGTTCCTCTCATCCCAGGGCTGCAGCTGTAGACTATCAGGCAAATGGCTCACTTGTATTCTTCTGGGACATCCTCTCTAACATCAGAACTGCTTCACAAAAATTTGCTTCTCAAATCTTTGCCTTTTGCCTTGACTTTTATACTTGAGACCACACCCACTGAGGGGCAGAGCCCAACACTAAACTGACATGGCACAGTTAATGCCATAATCATAACCTAATCATGCCCAGATTAACAGATCATTTTACAAGCATGATTCAATTTATATTTTTGGAATTCATAATTACATAAAACTGTCAAACCATTACACATATTGTTTTCCTAAGTAGTCTACAGAGTCTTTTCACAGTTCACTGATTTCTGTGTTTACCGTTGATTGTAAGTCAATATAAGTACATAGCAGTGATAAAAACTAGTATTTTACATAGTTTTGAAAACTAATTAACATAGTGTTTTCACAGCTCACTAAGTGAGTTAAGTGTTTTTTAAATTAATTATTTTTTTAGGATACATCAATTACACAAATGTTACACAGAAATTTTAGGGGTACCCATATGTCCCACCTACTACACCTCCCACAAACCCAACACACATACATCCCTCATCAGTGTGACACATCACTTGCAATAGATATCACATTTTAGGGTTTTGCCACCAAGCATAGACCACAGTTCAGACTGTAGACCATCCTCTCTCCCACACAGTTCTGCATGATACATGATGATATAAAATGTCATATATCCTCCATTGCAACATCAGCCAGGACAATTCCCAAGTCCCCCAAAAGACCCCTTATTACAACTGCCCTTCCCTCTCCCTGCAACCAAAGTGTCCAGTGGCCCCTGGCACCACATACTTTTGTAATTTCTTCCATTGTGTGAATCACAAGTCTATAACAGGACACCAAGTCCACTCTAGTCCATAGCTCTTTCCCCAATCCTGAGGAGTCTAGGATGGTGATGTCCCTGCCTGCAGCTGCAGGCTCTCTCCATTCCCTGGGATAGCCATAATCCACCATCATCTCCCCACTAGATGTCCTGGGTGAGTCCATTGAGGTGTAGTGTAGTGTAGTGTAGTGCAGTGTAGTGTAGTGTAGTGTAGGATCCACCGAGCCTCTGGACCCACCTGGCAGATGGACAGCCCTGCCATCTGGTCTCTGGAAGTACACCTAAAACTCTGGCATCACATATAGGTTTGAGTAGAAGAGACAGATGGATCATGTGCTGTGAAGACATATTTTGGAGACTCTGTCACTCTCAGGAGCAAGGATTCCAAATTAGGGCCCACTGGTAAGGCACCAAACTCTGGGGCTATCTGCCTTGACATAGAACCTCGATGTCTCCAGAGCCCTCAGGAGACCCTCTGTTTGGGGTGATATCCATATTGGAAGCCTAGGAGGTCCTACTAGGATCTGCATAAGTGTTACCTCTGGATTGAACTCCCGACTCACTTTGAAGTCTCTTAGCCCTATGAACTCATTTGTCTTTACCATTTCCCCCTTTTATTTGAAGTCTTTTTCCCCAGTCATACTGCCCATTGGCATTTGTTAGTAATCCCTCATTGCCAGGGTGGCTCATCCCTGGGAGTCATATCCCATGCTGGGAGGAAGGTAATGCATTCATATTCTGAGTTTGGCTTAGAGAGAGGCCACATTTGAGCAACAAGGAGGTTCGCAAGAGGCAACTCTTAGACACCCCATGACACTAGGCAG
>PVKH010014915.1:0-16297 GCA_004027955.1 Chaetophractus vellerosus | reverse complement strand
CATGTATATATCCCTGTGGACAACAACTCTTGCTCTCCCTTATTTTAGTTCTAATGTCCTTTTCTGCTCCAGTACCGATGCCCTCACCGTGTCTCCAGCAGTCCTGGAGGAACTCGGGCCGCAGCGGCCTCCTCCACCGAGACTCACCTTCTTCTCCCGGCGGCGGCGGCAGCGCGCCTGCGCACGGGCGGGGTCACGCGACTGTGCCGCGCCGGGCGGGGCAGCGCCCCGGGGACTGTCATTCGCGGCGCGGGCGCCCTAACCTGCGTCTTGCTTTTCCGGCTCCTGGCTTTTCAGCCGTCTCTGCCCCAAGATGGTATTCGAGTCGGTGGTCGCAGACCTACTGAATCGCTTCCTGGGGGACTATGTGGAGAACCTGAACAAGTCCCAGCTGAAGCTAGGGATCTGGGGCGGTAAGCGAGAGGGGCGCGGCAGGCGGGCTGCCAGGGCTGACGGGGCGACGCCGCGGGCTCCTCCACGCTCCGCCTCCCTTCCGGGCCCTACTCCCTTCGCCGCCCATGACTCCACTCTGGGGGGCTCCCGGCGGATTCGCCGTCTCAATGCGACAGGTGCGGGGCGAGGGCGCAGGCCTGTGTCCACCTCTGCCGCCTTGGGCCCCCTGGGATCCCGGCTCCGGGCTGCGGAGGTGCGGCGGTTCGGCGCTGGAGCTGCTCGAGTTCCTTTCGCTTCACTGAGGTCGAAGTCCTTACCCACCCTGGGGTCCTCTCGCCACCCTCATTTGACTCCACAGCATTAAAGCAAAGCAAAATAAAACGCCCAAACCTCTCCTCCTGTCCTGCTTGGGGCAAGGATGGCTGCGTGGTCATAAACGCTAATAAAGCATATCAACGATGCATTTCATAGCTTCTCTGGCATTTTATAGCGTACAGGAACTAGCTTCCTTCTCTTTAGGGTTGCAGGGTTTGGAGAAGGATAAGCAGGGGATGAGCTTTAAGAAAGGCGTGTCTTAATGATTTGAGCTTTTGAAAAAGCGATTTCTTCACTTACTGTTTACATTTTCTTCATTATGAAGAGGGCTTTCAGTTTCGTTTAGAAGGGATAGAGAGATTCAAGGCATGACTAGCATCATCATTTATTAGGTGCCTGCTTGGTTTCATGCCCAGGAATTTATGCAAGATTTCCTATCCTAGAGGTTAAGTGTATGAGTAGACTGTAGTATGTGTGCACACTCTTTAAAAAGCTTAATTATTTGCACTAATTACACGCTAAGCTTTGGGGACATTGAGGATTCTTTCTCACTCTACGGAAGAGTTGGGAATTTTGTCAGCGGTGTAGGGAAACCAAAGCACTACGCAAACGGAGGGAACCGCTTTTAATTCAGTCGACAAATGGTTATAGAACTGCTTAGTCCAATAGGGTAATCGGTAACTGTTGTGACTATTGAGCATTTGAAACGAGCCTTTGAGATACCGCCTTTTGAGTACTCTTTGAACAGAGGAGAAAAAGAATGTAAAATGCCGTTAATATATGTTAATATTGTTGAAATAATACTTGAGTATATTGAGTTAAATAAAACACATTCACATTCATTTCCCTTGTTTCTCTCTACTTTTTTTAGAACGTGGCTACTAAAAAGTTTATAATTACATATGTGGGTTATATCATATTTATATTGGGCAGTGCTGTTAGTAGAACCATCCAGTGCTGCCCTGATCATGGAGGAACCTCCTTTTATAGGTTACTTATTGATTTTTTGATTGATTCAGTGTGGTTTGCTCAACCATATGTGCTTTGTTTACATTCCCCACCACAAATATGCAAAAGTCAAGGAAAGAAAGAGACTTAAGGAATTAAATGTGCAGTGCTTTCTGCAGAGTTCTAGTGTTTCTTTAGAATACTGTCTATTATATAAATTATACCTTCTAATTTATAAACATTGCTTGAAATTTGAAAAAGCACTGGACTGGCGTTTAGGAAATCTGGGTTCTAGGCCTAATGGGTTGTTGTGTTGGGCAAGCCATTTATCTCCCTGGACTTTAGTTCCTTCATCTTAATTTAAACTTTAATGGAAAAATGTTTTTAAATTATGGAAACTTTAAATTTTATGGGATGATGTAACATTCTCATGTTTAACTGCTACCCAAGTTTTAATAATTGCCCTATTTACTTCAGATTCTTTTTTTTTTTTTTTTAAGAAATAAAGTTTATGGATACAGTTGATTCCTTCCCCACTAAATCTTATTTTCTTTTTCTTCATTTTTAGAATTAGAGATTGGACTAGGTAACATCTAAGGGTCTTTTCAGTGCCAATACTCTGTGATTCCAAGTGTAAATATTTTTATTATGAAATTATGAAGTAAACTCTTTCACAAATTAAAATGCCATAATTTTATGCCATTTCCTCCCCCCCACCTTTTTATTTTTGGGTGAAATCTAGGAAAGGAGACTCTTTTCTTTCATTCTGTAGGAGCTATATCACAAGATAAAAACAGCATTTTAACTTTTTTGTAATAAGGTATTCTGCCAGTGGCCGACATCAAATTTATCATTGGCCTGACCAAATAAACCCATTGAGTACATGAACTGTGTCCAGTGAAAACCTGATCATTGATTTCTTCAGTTTTATCAGCATATAACTGTGCTTCTCTAGAGCTTTGTTGCCTTTTAGTTTTGTAGCTGTTATAAAGAAAGCTGCAAGTCATGATCTTTTGTGGTTATTGCTCAATAATTTGTCTTTATAAGCCTGAATTCCCTATTGAAAGAGAAGGCCAAAAGTCTTAGTTGGTTATTACTCTTTGAAAATATTGCTTAAGAAGTTTGTTTTTAATTTTTTTGCTAAGCAAGTAGGAATATTAGGTTAATTTAATAAAATAGCTGATTAAGTTAATTTAATAAAAAAGCTGTTCGGTGACATCCATAATATGGAAAAGCTTTACAAAGAATTGAAAATTTTTTACGATCCTGGTGAGTATATTGATGCTTATGTAGGTGGAAAGGTTTTCCTAGGTTTTAGTTCCCCACAGACTGATACCTGGAGATAAATTGTAAACCCCTTAAGGATTTGAGGTGTGTCTGGTATATAATTGTTTTAAGGGTAACATATTTGAAAAAGGTATGGTGAAGCACCAGATTTTTGCAACTTGGTTAAGTAGTATTGTTGCAATGTGGAACTTTGTCAATTAGAATTTTCAAAGTGGTTTACTGTGGAAAGTCAGTAAGAAAATTTTCCATTCTGAAATCCATATACATAAAGGCTGTGATGTGTAGGATGCAAGTGGTGGCTCTGGTGATCTGGAGAAGGAGCCAGGTGAGGTACCTTAAGAGTTTGCAGCTCTACAAGCCAGGCTGAGCCTGTGCTGATTACTGTACTGCTCTTCACCCCACCTGTGACACTACCCCATCAACTGCCAGATATTGCTGGAGCAAAGTAGATAAGGAAGGAGAATGAGCATTGGACCAGGACTGAGGGGACTGGGATCTAATTTTCATTTCTGAAACTCTTTAGTTGTGTGACTTTTGGCAAGTCACTGACCAGTAATCACTAATATTTTATCTGTAAATGACAGAGTTAGATGGAGTCATCTCTTCTGGCTTTAATCTTCTATGATCTGATCAAGACAACAGCAGTGAGAACTCCTCCATTTGATAAGTCGTACTGCCACTTTCTTAGTTCATAGTGAGAAATGGTAGTCAAACAATGAACCTTTTTTCCCTTTCTTATTCTTCACTCACTACGGGTGAACAAAGAGCCACAGGCATGAAATATGACAAGATTAATGAAGGCTCAGCCTCATGCGGATATTTGGGAATCCAAATCCAGTGTGTTTTGTTATTTTACAGGTAGTGGTGGAGCAGGTTGAGAATGCAAGTAAAAGCAGGTCTCTGTTTTTGTTTTTTTTTTAACCTTGACATATAAAATATGGCAGTATCTAGGTATTTCTAAACCCATAGAAGGACATTTTTCTTTAGTCCTTTCCTCCAAGTTAACACTTGGTAAAGTGAAAGCCACATTTCTCATTAGCTTGTTCTTTTGCATGTAAAATGAACAACAAAAAGTTCAATACTGTAGCGTAATATATTTAGGTTCAGTTACTTTCTCTTATAGCAGCGCTTAGAAAATAAATTGAAAACTTTTATGCATAATTAAATAGCATCATACATTTAACAAAAATTACTTCTTTTCTAGAAATGAAACTGATGGTTGCTACTTTGGTAACAGTTCTGTTAGGAAACTGCCACACTCCTCACTTCTCTAAAATCCTTGAAGTGCATTGGAAGGGAGTGGTAGCATTGCAGCTTTCCACCCTTCTTTGCCAAGACTTCTGTCTCAGTAAGGAAATGAGAGGAATGAGAGTCAGTTGCCTCCTTCGTTTCTCTCTTTCCTTTTCCATGACAGTGTCTGTGAACTTCTATTAAAGGTCAAAGATTAGGCTAAACTTGTGTCTAGATTGGTTAATTTGGGTTGAATAGCTAGATTCATTTTAAGCGAATTGCTACAGTATTTTCTTCAATAATCTTCACTAAAATATGTCATTAAAATAATTTGATTCATGCTTTTAAACATGTTCAGTCATTTAACTCACTTCCTTGGAAAATGAATGTATTTGAACATTTTGATATACTTCTCCAATAAATAATGAGTATACTACAGGTATATAAAGGAAATCTTAAAAATAAGTACATAGCACTATGTATTTTTTATTTACTATTTTACAATAAACAAGACTAGTTTCATGGATTAGGCATGGCATTTTTTGTTTATTTGTTTTTAATCATAGCTTTGAATTAGTTCTGTGCTTTATATTAAGAACATTTGACAACAAAGTCAGGAGGTATGGGTTCTATTCTTAGCACTGCCACAAATTAATTGTATAACTAGATAAGCCTAGTCTCAGTTTCTTCATGTATAAAGTGAGAAGTGAGGACGGATTAGGTTTAAAGATCTTTATGGTCCTGAATAGCTGTAAATCATAACTTGTGAATTTCTGCCTTTTATTTTGAGAAAAAAAGTAGATTTTTAAAAAAAGTACTAAAATGACCATTTTGCAGTATCATCCCCAGTCTCTATGTTTTCTACTATGACACTATCCTTTCTTCTGGCAATGCTCCAAATGTAACTCCTTGATTCTATTCTATCTATCTGGTTATGCCCTTGTTAGTTTTACTAATTTTAGTTGCCCTTTTAGTGTTTGGATTTTTTTCTTCATATCTCTTTTAAAATACAGGGACCAAAAGTAGATCTAACAACCACAGAAACCTCTCAATGCTGCATATGATTCTTGTACAGCATTTTTATCCCCCCCCCCCCCCGCAAGGGAGGTATGCTTAAAATCCTCACTTGAAATCTTATGTCCATTTTGTTCTGCTATTTGGGAGATAGTATGGTATTCTGGAACATAGCTTTGGGCATCAGAAGATTTGAGCCCTTCTCTACCACTTACTAAATTGTCATAGTATTTGTAGGCCAGTCATTTAACCTCTCATAGCCTCAGTTTCTTTAGCTTAATATTTAACATATATCCTGCTTCTTGCACTGAGAGGCCATAAGGACCAAATCATATAATAGATCTGAAAGTATTTTCTAAAATAAAAGTTTGTGTTCTTATTGTACTTATTTGTGCCTCAGGATAATATGCGTTTCTAAATAAATTAAGTCAAAATTAATTGAGCACCTACTATGTAGAGAATCATTAAGGAGTTTATAATCAGGTTTGAAGTAAGAACTTTTTCTTTTTTAATAGAGCAGTTGTAGGTTTACAGGGAAAGCATGGAGAAAGTACAGAATTACAATATACCACCTATTAACATTTTGCATTATGTGGTACCTTTGTTACAACTGATGAAACAATATTATGATTATTAACTACAGTCCATAGTTTACAATAGGCTTCACTCTTTTTTTTCCTTAGAATGTTTATTTATTTTTGAACTTTTAAAAATTAATTTTTTAAAAAGATACATTGATTACATAAATGTTACACAAAAATTTTAGGAGTACCCATATGCCCCACCTTCTACACCTCCCACAACCTCCCACATATACATCCTTCATCAGTGTGGCATATCACCTGCAATAGATATACACAATTTGGGGCTTTGCCACTAATCATGGACCACAGTTCACACTGTAGACCACACTCTCTCCCACACAGTTCTGCATGATATATGATGATATAAAATGGCCTATATCTGCCATTGCAGCATCACCCAGAACAATTCCCAAGTCCTGAAAAAGCCCCCGTATTACAACTCCCTTTCCCTCTCCCTGCTCCCAGAGCGTCCTGTGGCCACTGGCTCCACATAACTTTGTCATTTCTTCCATTGTGTGAATCACAAGTCTATAACGACATCAGCAAGTCCACTCTAGTCCATAGCGCTTCCCCCAATCCCGAGGAGTCTGGAATGGTGATGTCCCCTCCACCACCAAGTGAGAGGGGACTTATATCCCATGGATAAGATGGATGAGATTATCCTGCCTTCAGCTGCAGACTCTCTCCATACCCCGGGATAGCTGTTGTCCATCATCATCTCCCCACTAGGTGTCCTGGGTGAGTCCGTTGAGTTGTAGAGTAGGAGTTGCAGCTCCACCGAGCCTCTGGACCCAGCTGGCACATGAACAGTCGGTAGTCTCCGCTCTCTGGAAGTACACCTAGAACTCTGGCATCACATATAGGTTTGAATAGAAGAGACAGATGGACCATGTGCAGTGAATACATATTTCGATCAGACTTTGTCACTGTCAGGAGCTAGGATTCCAAATTAGGACCCACTGGTAAGGCACCAAACTCTGGGGCTGTCTGCCCTGATATAGGACCTGGATGTTTCCAGAGCTCCCAGGAGCCCCTCTGTTTGTAGTGATAGCCATATTGGAAGTTAGGCTTCACTCTTTGTGCTGTATAGTTCTATTCTGGTAACATATATACACCCTAAAATTAATCACTTTAGCCACTTTCAAGTATACAGCTGAGTGGAGTTAAAATCACAATGCTGTGCCGATTTTTTACATTTATGTGCCAATTTTAAAATTTAATATAAAGTTAAGTGTCAAGTGCTGTAGTGCTAATTGCCATAAGAAAGGTATATATTATACACTTCAGTGAAAGTTTGGAGATTATTTATGTTTGTGGGTCTTTAACATCAGCACTATTTCTAATATTTATTTTATAGATCATTATGTATGTTAAAAGCCATTCTTGGATTTAGGCAGGCTTTTTCCATGTTAATGCCAGTACCATTTGATTTTTATTCATAAATATACTAACTTGTACTTTGCTCCATTAAATTTTGCTTGTTTTTGAAAGGTGTTTTCTACAATTTATCACTCATTTATTTTTTATTCTTTGAGATGACTTCAACTCTGCTTACCTTGGTGTCATTTGTTGATTGCGTTCACTTTCATTTTACTCTTCTGGTTCATAATTAAAGATATTAGATAAATTTTAATCCAGGATTTACCCGTATAGGATACTTCTTACAATACTTATATTGGCTCAGAAAGTTTGTATGTAACTTTCCAGCTGTGAGTTCATCTAAATGTCTGTAGCTTATTAATAAGCATCATATGGGACCAAAATCAGAAACCTTCTCTTCTAAAGGAATATATCTATTGCTTACTCCTCATGCTTTAGGCCTGTCTGTCCGTCATAGGAGACTATTTCATATGACCTCCTTGCTTGTCTGTTACCTTGGTCTCTTTAGACTTGTAATTCATAACACTGAATTGTGTGGTTAAAATGGGAAATTTTAGGTTGTATATGTGTTACCAAAATAAAATTTTTTATAAAATCATAGATCTGTACAACACAAAGTGTGAACCCTAATGTAAACTATGACCTATAGTTAATAGTATAATTATATTCTTTCTTCAATTGTGACAAGGGTACCAAGCGAATACAAAATGTTAATAATAGGGAAAACTGTCTGTGTGTGTGTTGAGGGGAAGGGTATGGGAACTCTGTAACTTCTGCATGATTTTTCTGTAAATCTACAACTTCTTTAATAAAACAAAAAATGAGAGAAAAAAATACCGCCTGTTATAGGATCGGCTTTAGGCTCTTCCCTCCTGTCAGAGTTAAGTTTATCCATCTCCAATTATTAGTTATCCTTTCCCCATGTGTATATGTTTTAAGGTTAGGCACAAATATTTACAACCCCCCTCCTCAAAGCCCACCTGGCTATCAGAAACTTCTTATGGCCTCTGTGTTTTCTTAGTAAGGGTGATCTGGCTATAACAGTAGTTATTTGTACATGTATAGAATTATTATGTTATCTTCAAGTGGAAAAGTAAAAGTAAATCTTAACTTTTTTCTTCAGTATTCAACTAAATATAAAATAGTTGATTTTTAGATGGGTTCTCTTTTTGTTTTAGAGTCTTATAAATTGTTTTTATTTAAGTGGAATTTCTGTCAGTCATAGGACATACAATGAAACTGCTTCATAGGTACCTATTAGAAAAGTCTGCATTTTAGTGGAAGAGTACTCATTAGCACCATGTTTTACCTAGATTAGGCTCTCATCTACTGGTTTAATGAACGAATGCACTTTTACCCCAGTGTTAATCTGAAATCTGCTACTATACCTTCCCTTTTCTTCTTATTAGAACTAGTGGCTCCTCCTTCAGTGCAAATAATTTATAGAATGTGTCAGTCTTGCTTCCTTGTTATGTTTACAGTTTGTTAGCATTCACATTTTTCAAAGAGGAAGTATGTATTTGTTTGCTGGTCTCTGGGTAGCAGAAATAGGTATTTCTTTGATGTTTTTATGTGTCTGTAGGTATTAGATATAGGAAGAATATCTATATAAAATTATTGAGATTATATTGACATTAGAATTTGTTTGTTTTGTTTCCTTATTTCCCTTATTACAGTTGTATAATATTAACATAAAAGTAATATCTGATTATTATAAGCAATTAGAAAATACTGAAAAACATTAACCTTCCTTAATCCTAACCCCAGTGATGATCTCTGTTAATATTTTGGTCTCTGTGTGTCTGTCTTTCTAAATATACTTCTTTAACATAGTTAAGTATGAATCAGCCCAGCTTTTATAAGCACATTTATATTTTCACAGGCATTATGTTAGTGCCTTGACAATTGTTAGAAAAACTTCATATCTAATGTAAATTACTTCTGCACACTGTTGGTGATACCTGACCCACCAGTTGAGAACCACTGGGAAAAGTGAAAAGGAGTTCTTCATTAGCAAGTTTGAAACTCTCTATTTGGACCTTAGATCATACTAAACTAGTCTGAATTGCTTCAAATATGTACCAGCATATTTGCTGATCTTTTGACTTGAATGGAGTTCCAAATTGTGATTTTGTGTAACTGACTTGAATTGAGTTGCACATTTGCATATTATCACAGAATTAAATCCAGGAATATTTGTCTACTTTATGTAATTTTAGAGCACACGATACTTAAGAATTTTTTCCCTAATTTCCAAAAATATGGCAGCTTTCAATGACCACTTTATTATCCCTATATAGGGGCAGTGATCACATCTTGTCAATTCTGCCTACAAAATATTTCTGTACTTTGCCTCTGCCTCTTCAAACCTGAAATTACCACCTTATTTCAGGTTTTAATATCTCTTCTGTCTATGTAGAAGCTGTCTCACTACCTGTACTACTGCTTTTCCCTCCTGTTATGATGATACTTGTAAAATATTTTCTCCTCATCTCTGAGGTTTCGTTCCCCCTTCTCTCCTTTTTATTGTAATTTTCAACAAGTTGCCAGAAAGTTAAAAAAAATAGTTACATAGAAGAGAAAAGAAAATTCACTTTCAACTTCATTATGTAGATGTAAGCACTGTGAACATTATGGTGTCTATAGTCTCCTAGTTTGTGTCTTGTGTTTGTGTGCTTTGCACATCCGTCCATATTTACCTTTTATATGTATCATTCTGGGCATACTGTTCTCTGACCTTTTTCTTTTTAACTTAGTATATTGTGAACATTTTCCCATGTCTTTCTACATTTTTTTTTGCCTATAATATGGATATATTATGATTTATGCCTTATTGCTAGATATTTAGGTATTTAGGTTCCTCCTTCCCTCCCTGCCTTCCTCCCTCCCATCTTTCCTCCCTCCCTTCCTTCCTTCCATTTCATTATTACAAATATTGCAATGAACAACCTTGTAGCTAAATGTGTTTATACAGATCAGTGGTTATTTGAGTAAGGGTTCTAAAATATAGCTCTAATTTTGTCATTCCTGTTATACATATTTCATCTTTCTGCTGAAAACTTTGTGAGTCTGACCCTTTTCTGACTTTATCTGTTATCTTTTTCTCATACCCTCCATCTGCACCAAAACACACATGGTTGCCCTCATTTCTTATCCACCCAGTGAATACTTCTTCAGCCCTCTGGCCTAAACCTGCTCCTGAAGTTCTCTTTGATCTCCCTAGGCAGAGTTAAGTGGTTCCTCCTGAGTTCCTCTTTTGCATCATGTGCGCTCTTCTCTTGGAGTACTGACAAGAGTGCTGTGAGCTCCTGAATGGCAGAAACATCATTTTATTTCCCTTTCTAGCACCTGGCATGTCATAGGTGCTGGAAATATAATAAACATTTATTCGTTTATTTGAATAAATTTGATATCTGGGAAAATCAGAATCTTAATAATGACATAAGAGAATTAAACATATGTTTTAATTCACTCCAAAATACCATGAAGACAAAGTTATTTGTTTGAAAAATAATTATGGAGGGCAGAGGAATCATAGTATTTTTTTAATGTGTTATGAGGAAATTAAGACAATTTATAAGAAAACAATTTATGCTTGCATTTAATGTTGAAACTATAGTGTTAACCCTTCGAGAACTAAAGTGAAGTGAAAACTTTTTCTTTTAAGTTTTTATATGAGTGATAATATTTTAACTGTCATTTCTCAACAAATGTAGGTACAGTGTTGAAAATTTGAGTCATGGTAGTCATTATGACTTTAGTTTTATTACTTAACATACGAATAGGTTCAAGAAAAGTTGGATTAATTAAAGACTATTAGAACCATAAAGGACGGTCTTTGGGAAGATAGGATGTTTAAAGTCATAAAAGATACCACTGTGCTCCTGAAGAAAATGTTCACTGGTACCACAATTAAGGAAAGAATCCTGGGTTGACAGGAAAATTGGTTTATCTCTTTATATCTTTCTTTTGAGATTTTGGCTTAATCATTCAAAATGATGGATTCTTTATTTGGTCTTAAAGGTGTTCAGTCCAAAAGGTTCCAAATTCTTTATCATTGTCTATTGAAATGTTACCCAATTTAAGGATTTCAGAATTTCTTTTATAATGGGCTAACCAAGTATGTTACAATTAATTTTTCTTATCCACATATAACTGTTATTTTGCGTCAGTAGCCTCTTAAGTCCTGTAAGTCTGTATTGCTCACTGCTGTCTTAGCACCTAACACAGTGTCATAGTGTTTTGCACTGCATTGAGAGGCTATACTAATTGGTATATTAACTTTATATTTTTCCTCTTTTTTTAAAGGTAATGTGGCTTTAGATAATCTACAGATAAAAGAAAATGCTCTGGTAAGTTTTTAAACTTTGAAAATTCAGCTAATTTGGTAAAGTCTTAAAAATCCTTGGTTAAGTAGGTTATCTAGTACCAGGTACCAGATAAAGTGATTTGAATCACTCAGAGAAGGATTACTTGTTTAACTATTTGCTGTAGAATAATCTGAGATTAACGATATAGAAATAGTATTTTTTTCTAAAGATCAAAATAGTATCTTTTAGAAAATGGAGTAATTTGCCTTTACCTAATTTGACTGTATACCTTTGTAGTAGATATTTATCTTACTGAAATATTTTTTTCAGAACTTTCTTTCCATGATTTTCAGAAATATAAATGTTTGATTTTAACAACTTAATGAATAATTGTACTTTTGGAAATACATTGACAGTCCGACTTTATAATATTATGGTAATATTCAGAGGTAAATAGTGTTTTTTGTACTTTTTAGCTCCAAGAAGTAATTTTTGTCACTTACTCTTGAACATAAAACAAACCAGAAAAACACTTCTTATCACCCAATACCCATTGGCCTTATATTTCTTTATTTTCTCTGAGAGGGAATTGTAGTTCAGTTATTGTTTTCAATTCATTATGCAAAAAGGTTTACTTCTTTTTCTCTTCTAGTATTGCAGGTAAGCAATATCCATTTGTTATTTTAAAATTATGTGGAATTTCCACCTGGCTTCTTTTGGTTTATTAAAGCAAATAACAGGTTTACCCAATTATGTTCTTTACAGACTTCTATTTATTTTATTTATCGTTATGTTTATTTTGTGAATTTTTCTGTCGAGTCAGAATAATGTCCTTTATGAGTTACTCAAATATAGAAAATTTGTTTTATGCTTTTTCTTAAGGCTAGTTATATATTTAAATGGTAATTCAAAAGTGATTTTTGGGGATTTAATTATTCAAGATGTCCTTTAAATTTTTTCTTCCTTCTAAAGAGTGAATTACATGTTCCTTTTAAAGTAAAGGCTGGCCAAATTGGTAAGTATTTGACTATTTATTTGACTTATTATTAGCCATTTTCGTTTTTTATTTTAGTCTTTGTTATATAATCTATAAAATTGCTTTTAGCTTGAGAGGTTTTTAGCTTATGTTAATTAGAACTTTTAGAGTTCTGAACATAATGTGTATTAGATATAATACAGATTTACCTTAAATTTTTGGCAAAAGAGTAGAAAATAACCATCTAAAATAGAAGGGAAATTTGAACTGCAGTTTTACTCTTCAGGCTTTGTTTCTACCACACAAAACAAATCTTCATTTTCAAGTTCGGTATCCAAATTCCATATGTTTTTTTAATTAAATGAAAAAGTATATAATTTGGAAATACAATAAATAAATTTTAAATATAGCTTATATCCCTCATGTTTTGTTCAGTCATTTTCACTTGATATATTATGCAGCAGTATGATATGAAGGATATATTTTAGTAAGTAAAAAGTCTTTTTCTTCTCAGTTAAACTTACAGTAAGACCATCCATATATAAGCATACATCTTTGTTGAAGAAATTTTTCAATAGGAAGTTTAATCTATAAAGTCCTCCCAAATAATCCATGCTATCTGATTTCTTTTTTTAAGAATTATTTTATTTATTTCTTTGTGCTCGCTGTCTGTTCTCTGTTCATCTTTTTTTCAGGAGGCACTGGGAACTGAACCCAGGACCTCCCATCTGTGAAGGAAGGACCCAATTGCTTGAGTCACCTCGGCTCTCTGCTTGTTATGTCTCTCATTGTGTTTCCTTGCTGTGTCTCTTTGCAGCATCTCTTTGCTACGTCATCTTGGTGCATCATCTTGCTGCGTCAGCTTGTTGCATCAGTTTGCTGCCCCACCCCGTTGGCGTCAGCTAGCTATCTTGCTGCCTTGCTCTTCTTCTTTAGGAGGCATCGGGAATCAAACCCAGAACCTCCCTTGTGGTAGGCGGGCACCCAGCTGCTGGAGCCACATCTGCTTCCCTGTGCTACCTGATTTTTAGCTTCTTTATTAATTTTAATTTTTTAAATTAGAGATGTTGCAGGTTTACAGAAAATTCATACAGAAAGTACAGAGCTCCGTATATCCCCCCTCACACACGAAGTCCTTCCCATCGCCAACACTTTAGTGTAGCACCCTTGTTACAACGGATAAAACATCACTATATTTCTACCATTAACCACATTCAATAGCTTACTTTAGGGTTCCCTGACTGTGTTGTACAGTCCTATGATTTTTTAAAAAAATTTCATTCTAATAACATATACAAAATCCAAAGTTTACCCTTTGAACAGCTTTCAAATACACGATTCAGTGGTGCCAGTAACATTCACAGTGTTGCACCACCATCTATTAACAAAATTTTTCCATGACCCCAAACAGAAATTCTGTACCAATTAAGCAATAACTCCCTATTCCCTACCCCCATTCCAGCCCCTCATAACCTATATTCTAGTTTCTAACTCTATGAATTCGTTTATTTTAATTATTTCATATCAGTAAGATATTATATTATCTTACTGATATGTGCTTGGTTTATTTCACTCAATATAAAGTCTTCAAGGCTCATCCATGTTGTTTTATGTATCAGAACTTCATTCCACTTTATGGTTGAATAATATTCTATTGTATGTATATATATATATATACCACAATTTGTTTATCCATTCATTTGTATGTCCACCTTTGGCTATTGTGAATAATGCCACTGTCAACATGGGTCTGTAAACATCTGTTTGAATCCCTGCTTTCAATTCTTTTGGGTATATGCCTAGATGTGAGATTGCTGGGTCATATGGTAATTAATACTTAGCTTTCTGAGGAATCCCCATGCTGTTTTCCACCATGGCTGTACCATTTTACATTCCTACCAACAATGATTGAGTGCTCCTATTTCTCACCATCTTCTGGAACACTTGTTACTTTCCATTTTTTAAAATAGTAACTGTACTAGTGGGTTTGAAGTCGTATTTCATTATGGTTTAAGCTTACATTTCCCTGATAAACATCTTTTCATGTCCTTTTTGGTCATTTGTTCTTGGCAGAAATGTCTGTTCATGTCCTTAGTCCATTTTTCAATTGGATGTTCCCCTATGTTGTATTCTAGGAGTTTTATAGTTTGGTAATTATATTTAGGTCTTTGATCCATTTGAACTAAATTTTGTATATGGTGTAAGGTAGGGGGCCACCTTCATCCTTTTGCATAAGAATATTGTTTTCCTAGCATCATTTGTTGAACAGACTGTTTTCCCAATTGAGTGGTCTTGGCACCCTTGTCAAAAATTAATTGGCCATAGATGTGAGGGCTTATTTCTGAACTTCAGTTCGATTCCATTGTTCTATATGTCTGTCCTTGTGCCAGTACTATACTGTTTTGATTACTGTAGCTTTGTAATAAGTTTTAAAATCAGGCTTTGTGAATTCTGCAACATTGTTCTTTTTCAAGATGGCTTTGACTGTTGAGGGCCTCTTACCCTTCCATATAAATTTGACAGTTGGCAACCCGGGACCTTGTATGCAGGAAGCTGGCACTTAACCACTGAGCCACGTTGGCTCGTTTGTTTTTTTTTGGTTGGAATTTTGATTAGGGTTTCATTGAATCTGTATGTTATATCTTAACAATATTTAGTGTTCCTATCCATGAACATGGAATGCCCTTCAATTTATTGGTCTTCTTTGATTTCTTTTAGCAATGTTTTATAGTTTTCCATGTACAAGTTCTTTACATCCTTGGTTAAATTTATTCCTAAATATTTGACTCTTTTAGTTACTATTGTAAATGGAATTTTTTTTCTTGATTGCCTTTTCAGATTGTTCATTCCTGGTGTATAGAAACACTATTGATTTTTGCATGTTGATCTTGTACCCTACCACTTTGCTGAATTTGTTAGCTCTAGTA
The DNA here is from genome assembly GCA_004027955.1 of Chaetophractus vellerosus. Lineage (NCBI taxonomy): Eukaryota > Metazoa > Chordata > Mammalia > Cingulata > Chlamyphoridae > Chaetophractus > Chaetophractus vellerosus. The sequence continues at coordinate 933 of PVKH010014915.1, read as the reverse complement.
GCTTTGTTATGGAGTTTTCAGAAATTTCTATATATAGGATCATGTCATCTGCAAATAGGGAAGGTTTTACTTCTTCCTTTCCAATATGGATGCATTTTATTTCTTTTACTTACCTAATTGTTCTGGCTAGCATTTCCAGTACAATGTTGAATAACAAATGGTAACAGTGGGTATCCTTCTCTTGTTCCTGACCTTAGGGGGAAAGCTTTCAGTCTTTCTCCATTGTGTAATATTAGCTGTGGGTTTCCTTGTGTGTCATTTATCATGTTGAGGCAGTTTTCTTTGATTCCTAGTTTTTAAAGTGTTTTTATCAAGAAGGGGTGCTGGATTTTGTCAAGTGAGTTTTCTGTGTTAATTGAGATGATCTTTTTTTTTTTCCCCTTTGCCCTGTTAATGTGATGCATTATATTAATTGATCTTCTCAAAGAACCAGCTTTTGGTTTTGTTGAGTCTTTCTATTTTTTTTTTTTTTTAGTTCTGTATTTCATTTATCTATGCTCTAATCTTTGTTATTTCCTTACTTCTCACTTTCGGTTTGCTCTTCTTTTGTAGATCCTGCAGTTGTGAAGTTAGATCTCTGATTTGGGATCTTTTTTTTTTTTTTAATGTAAGCTTTAGAACTGTAAATTTCCCTCTCAACAGTGTCTTTGCTGCATCCCATAAGTTTTTTTTAAAAACAATTTATTGAAGTATATCATTCATACATGAGCATACATAAACTATAAGTGTTCAGTAAACATTATGATCTTACAAAACAAACATGCATAACATCATACAGGGCTCCCACACATTAGCCCCCCACAAACACCCTGCATTGTTGTGAAACATTTGTTAACAAATCATGAAAGAGCATCATCAAAGTATTATTACTAACTATAGTCCGTATCTTCCTCCCCTATGCATTTTTAAAAAGATTTATTTATTTATTTATTT
>PVKH010014914.1:0-10886 GCA_004027955.1 Chaetophractus vellerosus | reverse complement strand
AGCACTGAAAGTACCGATGGTCCTCCTAGGAGGAGCACATCCACAAACATGTTCACTAGAATTTGGGACAGGCGTGTTACTCCAGACATATCAGCAGCCCTGAAGATTGTCTTGGAGCATGTGATTCTGTTCTCATATTGTGCTGGGAAGGCTTTGCCATGCTGCAAGCAGTTAATTAGTCGAAGCGTGTAGTTTCTGAAATATGCAGATAAATCAGTAAGGAAAATTGAATCTTAGGTATGTGATTTTTTTCTTAATGATTAGAGTGTGCTCTAAATAAACAGAACAACAAATTGATTGCCAAAAACCATGTTAATGCACTTTTAATTCACAAAGGTTAAGCACATAAAAGATAGGATATTGAAAGTTAAGGTTCTCATAGAAACATTAATTTGACAACATTATGCATGCTAGGCGTGGGAGGATTAAATTTTACAGCATAATAGCAGTAGGAAATATTGTAAAATGTGGCACAGTTAAACAAAATAGAATAACAAATTCAGGGGGAAGTCATTAAACTTGGTTAAGGAAGAAAATTGTTTTGAATCCCCTAAAGAAGAGTTGTAAAAAATATAATTTTAGAAAATAATACCTTCAAACCCTAAAAAATGTTTTCAATGGAAATTGTTCATATTCACCAAAAAATCAATTTCCCTAGAGACATTGTGCATTCTGATATTAGTTCATGCCTGTCATTTGCAGACCAGATTTGATCCTAATGGACCAAAAGGAGAACCGCCTACTTATTTTCATGGCCTAGTTGATAAAGATTTCAAATTCAGAGAATAAAAGTAAAATGTAAGGGTTTGAAATACTTTTGATTTAGTCTTTAGATAATATGAGGGAGATCTTAAACATGAAGAATCCTGCCAATGACTAACCTGCTTGTATAATTTGCCCTCTGTTTCTGCGTACGCTTTACATGTATGCATTATAGAAATTCTAATCTGACCACACAGAATGCCTTATGTTAAGAGCATAGAAAAGGAAAGGAAGGAGCTTAAGGCTTCAGGGAAGGAAGTCAGCCAGAAGCAGACCTGCAACCTTGAGTATGTCTCTATTCCTCCTCTTTCACAAACTGGTCAGTAAGGCTGGAAATCTGGGCTTTCCAGTAGAGCTGGACTGAGCCACAGGCTGAGCATCCGCAGCTCCTGCCACCTCAGCCCACTGCAGCCACATTCATTCTGTAGGTGGAGCAGGAAGCAGGAGCCCTGGACCCCTAGAACCCTGGTAACCCCTAGAAGGGCGTCACCTTCCAATCCAGTCAGAATTCAAAGCAGTAATGAAGGATGGATGGAAGGTCATGCCAAGGAGTTATTGGATAGCCTGCGCTATGGGGGTTTAAGGAAGGTTCCTCCTGTCCAATTAGATATATTATTAGCATTATAATCACTAACGCAAATGTAATTATTTTTCTAGTTCGATTATTGTTTAATTTTAAGTAATTGTCAAGATTTTTGTGATCCTTTAAATCACGTGAAAGTTATCCTTTGGTGCAAATTTAACAGATGAAAACCAACACCACCCCCCCCCCCCATCAAAGGAAGCAGATTGTGAAATAGACATCTATTTTCCATTATAGTTTAAGTCATAGCACAGCAGTCTACAGAACAATACAGGTCCATTCATGGAGTGAAATTTGTAAATGCCTGAGCTAGCAGACTCCTGGCCCCAAACCACCTCTTCAGAAAGGGCACAATTGTCTACATTTTTCACTGAAAGCCCTCTGCAGCCACATTCCATGGCAATGGACTCTTTATAAGCTTGAGGAAGAAAATGCTTTGCGTGTTTACTTTAATCTTTACCCCCTGCTATTTTCTGTTGCCAAACAAACAGAAGGACAAATGCAAACTGCCAACTCTTAGGATACACAAACAAGTGCTAGTGAATACTCAGAAGTATGGTGGTATTTCTAAAGTTCAAAAACAAATCACTTAGTCTTTTGTTTCAAATTTTTCCTATTCAGGCACCACAAGGCCACATAAGGAAGGCGAGGTCCCTGGAGTGGACTATATTTTCATCACCGTTGAAGATTTTATGGAATTGGAGAAAAGCGGTGCCCTCCTAGAAAGTGGGACCTATGAAGGTGAGCATAATTTTACAGCTCAATCGGTTCCTTGTTTCATGACATCTTTTCTCATTTGGTTGTAATGTAGTAGCACACCAGATTACCAAGGTGCTGCTCTTCCTGCTTTGGGACTTTAATTAGGTAATTTTCAAAATATATTTCCTAAAGAAGCATTAAAATACGTCTGGGTCAATTCTCGTCTTGAGATGCTGAGAGAAATGTAAATGTAAATATATAGACCCAGTGAAGTATCCTTTGTCTCCCAAGGCCAAGCTGTTCTTCCAGATTAAAGAGCTTCAGCTCTAGGCAGTACCTAAGAGAGTGCAAGCCTGGGGCTCCAGTTTTGTCATTAGCTCTGTATGGCTCTCTCACATGCAAAATGATGACATAGGATAATGTGATTTGTGGGTGAGCCTCAAAGCTCTACCAAAATAGCAAGTCTCCTCGTATACCTAAGTTAAAAATGGACAACAAATAAAAACAAAACCCTCAATGGGGATTTCAGTGGAAAAAGCATTGGCTGTATTACTTACCTGCTATAAATATTAAGTAGCTCCGTTAATATCTCTGAACTTCAGTAGTCTTACCTGTAAAATACCTTGAAAATTACAAATAAAGAACAGTATGTTGAAACAATAACTTTTATACCATTAGGTAATATTTATATGCATATAGTTTGTGTCTAATGTATATATATCTGTGTACATATCTAATGAAATCTTAAACAACATAGCTGAAAGAAAAAACAGAAAGCATTTTGCCTTCCTGTCTAACCAAGTTATCCTATATGGGAACTTAATTATTATTAAGTCCAAAGATGAATCTAGTTTTATTGAACTGCAATTAATAGCGAATGACATATTTAAAATTCATAATATATACTTTGCTGCTTAGGTCATCAAAACCTGAGATCTACCACCATCAGCAAATAAGCTGGATCTACCATGCTAACACTTTGGTCCTCCACCTCATCCTTTATTTAATTACTGATATTCAGTGGACTTAAGTTATTCAAGAACTCAGTATTTTGAGGTTGTTAGAAGTATTAAAACCTCTTTCTTCACTTAGCACTCCTGAGCCAACTTGCTGATGGCTGAGACATTTAGCTACTTACTGCCACATTTACAGGAAGTAGGCAAAATCCCCAGAAAAAGGAAAAGGTTTTATGTGCTTGTGCTATATCTTCTTGATTTTGTCAAAAACGAGTGAAAATAGAGATTGGTCAAAAATATTTTAAGTAGGGATGATTTAAGCTTCCTTAAATTATATATGAATATAGCTGCCAATATAATTTAAGCTTCCTTAAATTATATATGAATATAGCTGCCAATATAAATCCTAGCAAATAATTAAACCAAAGAAGTCAGAGTAAATGCACATTTTATAAAATATTTTCCTGTGGGCTTTGTGACATTATTTATTGACATTCATTAGTTTGTATGTCTGTCATTAATAGTGTATTGTATCTAATTTATTTAAGTATCTTATTTATGTAGCAAAGAACCAAGACCTTAATACACAGAAGTGTTCTAATAGAAACATGACCTAATAGTAAGATGACCAACAGTATGCTTTTTCTTTTTGTTTATAAAAATACTTTATAAACTGTGTAGTTATAAGCTGAAAAAATTCAAACAATTTTTCATGTTGTTTCTATTCGCATGATAAATTAGATGCCAAGAAATTTAACATCAACATTGAAAAATATAGCATAAATTTTATGTTCCAGTTACATTTTGAGGAAAATGACTTAAAACCACTCAAACGTAGTCAAACTTTATGAGCCCAGGGTAGTTGTCCCGAATCTTCTGCAGATATCCCTTAAGCACCATGAGTTTAGTCTTTTGTGTTTGGTGCCAACTTGCTAATCACCCTAGTGTACATATAGTTGATTATTGAATAGTAAGACTAATTAGCATATAAGATTTTGGGGAATCAATTAAATTGCTTTACCAATGCGCATTTTGTTCTTGGATAAAATAGAATCTCTTTCCTCAGGGAAGAAGCAATAAATATCTGGGAGGATAGCCAGGGAACATTCTCAAATCTCAGGTTCTTCAGAATTTCCTACTAGAGCCAGTAAAGTTCACATTCTAATAAACATCACTGCTATTCCTTCAGGGATGGTCATGAACTCTAGACTTAGGGTTACCACTTAATGGGTTATTTTTCAAAGAAACCTAGGGAATGCCTTTTCTGTTCTTGGTGATTTTAGAATGTACAAAGTAGCAATCATGTGCTGTTCCACCAGACAAAGAAAGACCTGAGAATTTTCATATTTGTCAAATTTTCATGATTTCAATTTCCCTTAAGTTTGCTTCAACAAAATCCAGGTTTCTCTATGTTATACGTTCTTCTTTCTACAGTGTATGGGTCACTGCTCCTTCCCTCCTTGCTAGTGCATTCTCATGCCTGCTCGGTACTCATTAGAGCCCTGAGCCAGACTAGAAAATCCATGTCTGAAATAGTGTGAATACACCAATGGTAATAATAAGGGATCAAATTGCTCTCAGCTTTAAAGTTACAGACCTTCTGTTAACAGTGTGGAGTACTGAAGACTGTAAGGAGTTCCCAGAACTCAACCCACAAACCGGAATAGCAAGACCACTAGAGCAACTGGAGGTAGAGAGACAGCCCCTGCTTTGTCTTGTCCATCCTAAATGCTTCCCAAGTTGATGTAGTTCTTTTCAGGGAAATTGAGAATTTCTTCCTTTTATCAGCAAAAGTCAAGAGAGTCTTCTATAAAGTATGAAGATAAGCAATTCATTGTTGAGAAAACCACCTTTATAGTGTCACTGATCTTGATCCTCACCCCTCAATTTTAGAATAGGAAATCTACCCAAAGAGTGGTTACATAGAAAAATATATTCTTTTTAAGCATCTCTCAAATGTATACATTTTTGTCTCATTGTCTACTTTTCTTTTTTAATCTTAGTGGGCAGATGTAACTCAAATGGAATTTGTCCTTTGCTTAGAAATTGATTGGGCTGTCCTGGATTGCAGATCTGCCTCTTAGAAATGGGCTCAAAGTCCTTGATCCAAAAGAACAATTCTTTTATTTACTGGAGCCCATGAGAAAGGCCTTAATTTGCATCAGTTGTGTTCCTCAATTATGCCATGTTTTAGTTCCCTGGCTGCTAAAACAAATATTATCAATGGGTTAGCTTAACAGCGGGAGTTTATTGGTTCATGGTTTCAGAGGCTAGAAGACTTGCTTCTACCTAGGATGGGTATCTTTTGGCTGACTGGGAATCTTTGGGTTTCCTTTGCTTTTCTGTCACATGGCAATGCAAATGGCGATGTGGTCTTCTTTCTCTTCTGAGTTCCATTGACTTCCAGCTTCTGGCTTCTACCTGGGGCTTCTCTCTCCATCTGACTTTCACTCTACTTATATTACTCTTTAATCCACTAATCCAGATTAAAGCCCAACCTGATTTAGCCTAACAGAAATAATATCCTGAAGAGACCTTATCGACAGTGAGTCCACACCCATCAGAATGCAGTCCAAGACCAAGGGCATGTCCTTGGCTGTGATAGTGACTGCAGTGTTGGTAAAGGGACTATTTTCCATGACTTGGGTGAGCTCATCCTCATCTTTTTGTGAATCATTTTGAAAATCCTGATATGGTGTCAATATTATGTTCAGTTCACTTCTCTGTAGCTTAGAGAGAAATCCTGTTTTTGAACATTTGCTTTTGTTTAGAAATGAACATTATGGCCATTTTGCCAGCATTTCTTGATTTGTAATTGGTATCACTGCCCAAATGAGCTACCCGTGTAGCAGAATTTAGTGACACTTTTAGAAGCCTTTTTCTATTTAGAAAACTGTTTATATTCATGTCTGAGGTGTAATCTCATGCCCCTTTAATCCATGGTACTCTGCCACCTCATCTCAGCATCCCATTTTCTCCTTACCTGGACATTCAAGAACATAGTCATGAATATTGATCAATCATCCAACAATTTAGTATGGATTCTATTAACAGCTCAACACCTTATTAGCTCCTATGAGTTGAGCACCTTATGAGCCACTATTGGCCCCACCCTCAAGTTTGTTATATATAATTAAAGAGTTAGAATGAACAACTTAGAATGAGCTAGTTTAATGGTTTTAAGTAGAAAAACCTTCATCTATCCACCCCACCCAGAAGCATGTTGATTCATGACAATGAACCATAACATGGACTGGTTGAAATACAAAATAAAGTGAGCATATCCAAGGGTGAAGGAGTGTCAAGGTTGGAGCACTTTGTGGATGCAATTAGTTAAACAATCACAGGGTTTCTATCACTTCCTTCTGATCAAAACTAATTCCTATACTTCTAGATCAGGAAAAATAGCACTCTTGGAGGAAGAATTTCAGGATTACTAGATCAAGGCACAGTGACGAGCTTGATAGGTAACATGAACAACACTGAGAACCTTCATGTCATTACAGAAGGTCTAGGCTTCACCTGAAACAGAGCACAGAGCTCTTTGGGTGGATGCAGATTATTCCCTTGGAATTAAGATCACATGCAAGAATAGGTGAGACACCAAAGAGGTGGAATTAAATGAACAGTTTTGGTCATCTAAAGGTTAATTACTTTATAAGAACCTGGAGGGAAGCAGTTTCCATGGGAATTGTCCAAGGTGCTGAATTACCCAGGGCTCTAAATCAGTGAATCTAGCCTGACTTCTTCCAGTTTTCTGGAATGTTACAATCATGGCTTCACTGATTATAAACACCAGTTGTCTGCCACAGCCTATGTTTTGAATGTCATAATTAACCAACCTTAAGTTCCCTGAGCTGTGCCTAGACTGATTCCATTTAATTCACCACTTGAGATCACCCACAGCCATGTTCCCAGGCAGCACATCCGTTGTACCATCTGCTACCATATTTTATTGTTGTGTTGAAGCAGAGCGTCTACTGAAGAGTCTGCTAATTCTAAAGTTAAATGTTTCCTTCAAGTGGACATAAGCCCAATTCTAGAATTGCCCTGATTTTTATGAGGATCAAATCAAGAGGACCATTTTGTTATTTGGATATCTGATAGTACAGTGCAAATTAGGCAGTCACCCTCACCTTAGTGTAGTGGTTTCTCTTAAGCATGCACCCTAACTTGTGTACAGGAACTTAAGCCTACGGCAAACAGCACACCTACTTTCTTGAACAGTTTTGCTATGAGAACTGTGGAATTCAAGTTTTCTCACATTATATATAAAGCAGTGTTGTACTTTCTGAGGTAGCACATGGAATCCTATACAAAATAAGTGTTAAGTACAAATAATTTTCTAAGAAAATTAGCTAAACACTTTGGTGGTGAGAGAAGAGATACAACAAATTTTATACAAATATCCATTTCATTTTATAAACTAAAACCAACCCCCACTGGCTTTTTTTTTTTTGCATGACCTTGAAGCATTTATCATTGAAATTTTGAATCACTATTCCGAATTACGATATCATTGGGTGATAAAGAGATACTCATTCCTAAGAAAAAAGACATCATTAGCACTACAAATAGTCTTGAGAAAAACCAGTCTTTGAACAGCCCAAGTTTCTACCTATTGTAATGTAAATAATATTTCCTGAAGGGCAGATTGATGCTTAAATTGATGCTAAGATTGTTGTCATTCCAGGAGACAGAAATGAGATAAAATTTAATTTTTTTCCCTTTCCTTTTTGCCCTATTAGAAGAAAAATTTTTACTATGTAAGTAATAACCATGGTAGCAGTAGATTCTGGGATTTGCAATTAAAAGGATCCAGCTGTTCTTACATATCCAGGTTGTAGCATTTTTCTTTTGATACTTGCATTTCTTTCTTTTGGCAATTTATTCTTATTGTGGAAGATTCTAGACCATACATTTGGGTGTACATATTAGGAAAACTGAACATTTAGTGAACAAATAAGGTCACTAAATGTTTGTTTAGCTAGTAGAGGAAAACATTTAGTGAAGGTATAAACCCCTTTTGGATCTTACAATGCCAATTTTTTGGTAAGTGATTCAGTTTATATTCAAAGCTGTTGACAGAGAGTGTATGATTTTTGCATCTGCTTTGCTCCTACGTAAGACACTAAGACTGGAAATGTTACTGTGCAAAAGGAGAATGTGACGAAATTCTCCTTGGCTTTGGGACTTTTGTAAGCTCAGCCATTTCTAAAATATAAGGTGAAAATATTATTTCTAAATTTTTTCCTAGAAAAGACTAAAAGAAATGACTTAAGCAATTTATTAACTATTAAGTTAATTTACATATTTACTTAAGACTAAAGTCAAGAAAAATTAAATGACTAGTTTGCTGCCACCTCAACCACAGTATTAACCAGTTTACTATTAGTTCTCTAAATTTCTGTTTAGCTGTAGCGGAAATGAACAGGAACAATGTTTTGGGGCTATGTCGTTCAAATAAGGCCAACAGTCATGGACATAGGACTCACTTCACCGACGCTCTAACATCCCCTAGTAGTATTAGATAAAACCTAAGGTTTTGAAACTAATATCCATGTTTTAATCCATGCCCCTCAAGCTCATCTCTTTCATTACAACAATGTTCTAACTCCTGTACACATTTCCTGGCAGTTTTTATCTGAAGTAAGTTGAGATTCCACCTGAAAAAATTATCATGACCCTCATTGAGTGAGAAGAAAAATTGCTTGACTAAAGATTTTACTTATTTTCTCAAAACATTGTGTTTTCTCTCTACTGCTTCCACAAACAGAATGTATTTGTCTTTGTTGATTGGGTCAATATTTTCAGACTCTCTGAGTTATTTTTCTAGATGGACAAAGTATAGATAACATTGATGATAAAGATTTCATAGTGTTAAGGTGTGTATTGCTGCAGGTATGATTATATTTTGAGATTAATTCACTGGATCTGACAATTTAGAGACTTTTAAAGACACTAAATTGACTCATCCCATTGGAGGCACACAAGAGTCTTGACTAAATTGATTACAACAGTCTTTTATATGAGGGCCCATTAGTGTTTCCCTCAAGTATCATTACCGTAAGGATGATCAATGGCTCTTGCATGTTTAGTCTTAGATTCCACATATGGGCCTTCATAAAACAAATATTTTATTTACTCCAGCGGTTTTCAGTGGTGCCCTAATGTCCCCTTCCTGCCAAAGTATTTTCAGAGACTTGGTCCAAGTCAATGATTTGAAAACTATGACCTAACATCCTACTCTATGCAGGGCATTTTTGTATCTGAACATCAAATCAGAAAAGGAAAACTTCCTGAGATATTCTTTCCTTATATCTGTATTCCTGATCTGAGGGACAGAGAGGACTCGAATATGGTTGACCTCAGCTCTGCCATTTCTCTCAGGAGGAATGAAAAACATCAAAAATAAAAAAAGCAATGCCTTAATTTTTATTGCTACACAAGTGCTTTGTTTCAGAGAGCACTGACCTCAAACTCTAATCTTATACTAGATGTAGATGGTTTATGAATTGTTTTATAAACTGTAACTTTTATTCAGACCGTACAAAAAAACAATATCTGAAAATTCAAGGTCTTCATTGATCATGCTGCAAAGAGGACAGTCATACTCAGTGGTTTGACTAAAACTTGTAAAGTAAAATTTCTCAGAAATATCCTGATGCCCTGTGTTAAAAAGCAATCATATTGTAGAATATTCATACCATATGAAAGCTCTTCTTTGTTGAAGATTTGGAAAATCTGGCCCTTATGGCAAATCATTCATAACAGATTAATGTTTAATATGCTGAAACAGTCACTCTTCCCTTAAATAATAATCAGTTCTTTTGGACCCTCGTAGGCTATATCTTTATGTAGGAACCAGATAAATTGAGGATCAATGGATCAATATACCTAGTCTGCATGGGAGTGTTTCCATGAAAGTGAATTCTTAAAGACTCTGCAAATGTGAAATTTAGGGACCAACAAAAAGCACAAATCAATATTAGTTATAACAAAATAAGTTTGACTTACAATGTTTCCATATATTATTTAGATGGGCCACATTGGCTTCCTTTCTGTTCATCAAACAGAACAAGCACGTTACTATCCATGAGGAGTGTTGAATTTGTCTTTTCGTCATCCTGGACTACTCTTCTTCCAAATATCCACTTGTCCCTTTCTCATCTTAAGATAGTCACTCAAGAGTCATATCTTCAGGAAACCCTTCCCTGACCACCCTAACCAAAATTGTACCTGCTATTATTTTCCATCCACTTCTGATTTATTTTTCATTATTGCGTTTACTAAAGCTGACAATATATTTTATATCCATTTGAAAACTCCAAGAGGTCAGAAAATTTCTTCAGATCACTGCTAATTCTCCAGCTTAGAATGGTCTGTGGCACCCAGGAAATGATCAATAAATATATGTTGAATGAATGAATGAACAAATGAATGGATTCCTAGGTTCCTTTCTCTAACCCACCTATGGGAACCCTTTAACCCCACTGAGAGGTTCAGTCTGCCCCATGATCTGGGACCCATCACTTCCTAGTTCAAAGAACTCTAGGTCAATAGTTTAAAGCTACACTATCAATTAGGCCTTGGAATCTGGTCCTGAGTTAATCTTGTACCATAACTGTAGCAATTATATTCTTGAATTAATTCCCATGATTAATTTTGTGGGTCCCTGTTCTAGCATCCCATACCTGTTTCTCTCTTTTTCAATGTACCATTTTCTCCAGAATTTAGTTTTTATCTTGTTATACCATTTCTATGACCTTGTTTTCCCTACACTTATTCATGGTGCCACAATGTGTCAAATCACTCAAACCCTAAATCTGGTGTACTTGGTTAATGAAACCATATTCTACACTAATCCTTCTCTCCACTCAAGTTCT
>PVKH010014913.1:0-16300 GCA_004027955.1 Chaetophractus vellerosus | reverse complement strand
TAATAAAAGAAAAATAAATCTTTAAAAAAAAAAAAAATAAAATAAAATAAAATGTTGGTGGAGTAATGCTTTATGTTCCTGAAAACATTTTCAGGCCTATAAATTCAGGTGAGAAGATTAAGTGAGATCTTACAAAAAGCTTGTTACCTCCTCTTCAGTCTAGGTAAAATTCAGATGGGTTGTGGAAAAGTTTTTAGAGTGGATATTTTCCTAAACTGGCATGAAAAAATATGCTTTTCTGAATATTTTGATTGTGTCTGTAACTAAGATATGACTGTGTTAGAAAATCTGAAGCCTTGGAAGCTTCTGTACTTCCATGAAATATTAGATTTGCCACCATGATGATACTGTAATGACACAGAGAAAACTGCAACTATGTTTTTCAAAATGGAGGACAATCATGCAGCAATGTTAATGTTAGAGATAAGGAGATTTGGGCATAAATAATACTTCAGGTCCTGAGAATATGTTTGAAAATATCTGATACTGAACATTGGATATTTCTATCAGTTGAGAAAGAGCAAAACTGGAGCAAGCCCTCAAACAAAGTCTAACATGGCCCCTCCTGCATTCAGGAAAAGAACTTTTATCCTTTTACATTCCAACAGGAGATGGAGGTCTATATAGGAAAAAGCAATGTTGTTTTTATTTTCCTTTGATAGTGGGAACATGGTTACCAAAGAATAGATTGATGTCTCAGTAAAGTCCTTGATTTTTTCTTTCAAATTATTTTCTCTGTGATCTATGATTTATCCTGCCAACTACTTGTAGGACATCTTTTCTAAAACATGTCCTTCCACTGTTCAAGAAACCCATGTTGGTTACCCAATGAAGCACAAGCTAATATGGCATTGCAATAGACATTCAGCATATATTAACTTTTCTTCTTCCTTCTTCCTCATTACATCCGTTTGGAATGTACTTCCTAGCTTTCTCTACCTCTCTCAATTCCTTCAAATAAATATGAACTGAACATCTAACATATGCAAAACATTATTAAAATTTCACAGTCAACCTAATTCAGAAGCTTTTTTCAATTAATCCAAGGTCTTTCTCAATTGGTCCCTGACTTTTCTGAACTCTAGAATAATGATAGTTTATATACCACATGGTTTCACACTTTGTTATATACTCAATTTATTGTACACTGGGAGAAGAGGACACTGGACTTTTGGTAGAAGACAGGACGCTCAGGAAACATCATTTGCATACCAACTTATTGCTAACATGCTTAAGGTCGGGCCTCAGGTTTTCAAGAGATAAATAATATGCTACCATGAAAAAGAAATCAAATTTCCCTGCCTTCATTGTTTTACAAAACAGAAATTGGGTCTTGAGCTCATGCCTCACCATAGCCAGTAATAGTGGCCAGCTGCATAATAAATAGGATAAGAAAGTCAAGCCTGAACAAATTGCGTAGTTCCATGGAATTCACCTTTTCCTGCATTTCCTTTTCCTCCTTGTTGCTTTCTTCAGTATACTTCTCAACCCTCTCCCTTGAGGTAGTTCCATCATGAATGAGCCTGGAGGAGGCAGCTGCATAAAAGGCAGAACTTGCTACAGCAGAGGTTCTGCACATTGGAGGACAAGCCCAATAACTCAGCAGCCTGCTGACCTGATGGCCCACAGGGTTTTCAGAGCTCAGAGGTACTCAAACAACTCCTTGGTTCCATCAGCTGAGCTTTGCCACTAAAACTGATGGTTATACCAATTCATTGGCCAATCACATTGTAAATCAGTTGTCAAAGATGGCCCCATAATTCTGGTGCATGAGCTCCACAAAGACAGCAAGATTTCTAAAAAATTTCATCAAATGATTGCTTTTGTAATTCACTATAATATACAACATTCTATTGCTATTATATATATTCTGAAAACTACAATTTGCTGAAAAAATTATCAGGGTAGAACACAATTAGTATTGATTAGATTGGGTATCCATTGAAATTTAACCAATTAGAATGTTAGAAGGAAGTGGACATGGTGTTCAACTAATTCTCATTTTACTAATCCGTAAAACAGATACTTCTCATAAATAGCTGGTAATCCTTTCTCAGTTCTCAGGAATAAATAACTGAATAGCTGCAGTAAAGTCTCCTATTACTAATTCTCCATGTTATGAAGGACAACACTGCAATTCATGTTGAAAGGCACCTTGAAGCAGTGGCACAAGGATTAAATGACCATTGTTAGATAACAAAGGATAATATCTAATTGTTCAACAAAAATGAGATTGGCCCTCTCCTGGTCACACCTGGTGGTGCTCTTCTTGAGTGTTATCAAGCTTGGGCCCACAGTGGGCAACAGGAGAGCTTCATATCCTCTATGTCCTCCTTCATTCCCTCATGCATTCATTCAGGCAGGGAGCGGCATCAGCTGAATGCCTATTTTGTACCAAGCACTGTTCTTAAGTCCTTGGGGTATAGAAGTGAAACAAACATAAAAAAAGTTGCCCTAATGGAGCTATATGTGGAGGGAAGAGGCAATTAGCAATAAAAATAATAAAAAGTATTACTGAGCATTAGAAAGCAGTAAGTTCTGTGGGGAAAAGAAGAGTAAGGTAAGGAAAACTGGAAGTTCAGGGGGTTTTGATTTTAAATGGGTGATCATATTAGGCACCATTGAGAAGGTGACACTCTAGGAAAAACTTGGTCCCATTTTGGTAATGTCTTCACTCTTTTCTATCTGTAAACCTTATTTTACTCTCATTCTTTTTATCTTTCCTGATAAATGTGTTCTACCAAACACATCAGAAGTATTTATGTGCAGGCTTAAGACTAAACAGACCTCAGGGCCTTTTGATTTTTTCATGATAGTGTATTATTTATCTCTTGAGAACCTTAGAGGCCTGGCCTTAGTTGTGGTAGTAGTAGGTAGGTACCTAAATGATGTGCTGTGAGATGCGCTATCAGAAGTCCTGTCTCCTCTTCTCCTAGTCCCTTTGCCATTTTAAAATCTACTTCCTGAAGAAATTGCATAACCTTCCCATCAGCTAGTCAAGGTATATGAATTCACTGTCATTAAAACATTTATTGTGGGGCCGGCTGGATAGCCCAGTGGATAGGGTGCTGGCATACCACATGGGAGGCCCCGGGTTCGATTCCCGGGGACCTCTCCTAGCGGGCAGACCACCTTGAGAATGGCAAGCTGCCATGGGCGGGCCAGAGCCGCCGTGGGCAGGGCAAAAAGCTGCCACGGACAGGGCAAAAGCCGCCATGGGCAGGGCAGGTCGCCCGCGAATGGAGCGCAGCCAGCCACCCATGAACTGAGAGCCGGCCGTGAATAGAAGCAGAAGCCGCCCACAGTGGGGAAAGCCGCGCCTGCACAGTGACCAGTCTCGGCGCGTCGCCGCAGCGGGGGCAAAACATTTATTGTTTTAAACCAAATGTTGCCATTTTTAGAGATTCTCTTTTAAAATTCAAAATTTTCCATGAGAATAAGAATCAAGGAAAAAGCATGTGCCTTCATGAAGGAAAAGGTTGCATGTGTGGCATGGGCTGGCACATTTGTGGAGAGAGGATCTCAGGCTTACACTGGTGGCCAGTGTCCAAATGAGGGCATTGGTTCAGTAGAGCTAGGGGCCAGGAGGCAGGGACTGGAGAGAGTAGAAAGAGATAGACCATGCAAGGATTTTAACAATTGGAAGGGCTTAAATTGGGTCTGGAATACTTTGCATAATAAATACATCAAAATATTTTTTACTTCCACAAAGATTTATGCTCTCATACATTTCTCTGGATCAACTGGCATTCCAATCTATTTTTTATTTTCTCACTGGGATACCACTTTTTGACCCTCGATGGAACGGCATACCAAGGGTGGGGTATGTTGGGAGTGGAGTGGTCTGGTGCTGGGCATTGCGATAATAAAAAGAGCAGACTCACTTCTAGTGGGTTTTATTATTGTTTGTAAATATACTACAGAGAATGCACTTCATCTGTTATCAGCCTCCAGGACAGACCACTCTGACTAAATCCCACCTTGGTCCACAATGTTCTAAGGTATGTCTTTCCAGAGTTCTACTATCTTACATATAAGCAAACATTTTCTTCTTCACCCTCCACAAAAATAAAACCATATTATACATACTATGCAACATATTGTGGACATTTCCCATGTTAACAAATTTAGATCCACATCATTTATTTTCACACCTCCCATAATTTGTCTAACTCCCCCTGGATGGGCTTTTAAGATTGTTTTCAGTTTCTAGATATTGTAAACTGAGTTCAACAAATCCTCTTGTATTTACATCTTTGTACACTTGTCCAATGTCATCCTCAAAGTACAAATAGAATCCTAGAACTAGAATTACTGTGCCAAAGAGTATGCATAGTTTTGATATTTGTTCCGAAATTGTCCCTCAGAAAGCGTATTTATTCCTTGCCTCTGCCACCAGCTGACTATGGGAGCGCCAGTTCCTCTGCACCCTTGCTACAACTGGGCAGCTTCAGTCTTTTTAATCTCTGCTAATCCAATAAATGAAAATTATCCCAGTTTGGTATTTTATTTTGCATTTCTTTAATTTCTAGTAAAATTTAACGTTTTTATTTTTACATTATTTTGTGTTTCTCTTTTGTGAATTTGTGAATTTGCCTGGATGAACTGCCTGCTTCTGTCCATTTTTCTATTGTGCTGTGGACCAAATATTCCAAAATAGGTAGAAAATATGCCAGTGACTACTGTATAACACTACTGTCAAAGAAAAATACACACCAGGCATTTGCGTTGTAAAACAGGCAAGGATGATTTTATTCATAGCTACCAGGGGTAGGCAAAGACAGAAGAACTCAATTCAGTAGAAGCAAAGAACAGCGATTTTTTAAGGGCAGGGGGTAGGTAGTGGAAAAGCACTGAATGATAGTGAGGGAGTTGATCACAGGGATGGATGAGTGATTTACTTAGATTACAGTTAGGACCACTTGGTTTGGAATGTTTTCCTTTGCAGTAATTAGGCCACCTGGAGTCTGTAGGTGTAGGGAGGGAGGAAGAGAGAGAAAAAGAACTACATTATTAGGAGCTCAGCACCTGGATAGTGCAAGGGCCTAGGTAAGAGGGGGATCAGGGGCCTCAAGTAAGGAAGAAGCCTATCTAAAGTTTAGTCAAACTAGAGGAAGTTAATTCTGTCTTGGTCACTGCTTAGAAGTAGAGTTGCCAATATCCATCATATGAATTTGTAGACTTAATTTCTTTGAACTTCAGAAATTATATGAGAAATCAAATGGTTTACGTATTTCTACCAATATAAATATTCCTCTCCTACAACGTGTCTCAGTACCATTTAGAGGAGATATAGCAGAGACTGTTTTGTGCATCTCTAGTTCTTACACTGCCCATTACAGACCAGTTCTCTTGACCACCTGCCTGGGGAGATGAGGAAATGAGCTTTCCCGCCCTTCTGCCCATCTCTCTTCACCTTCTACCACTTTCTAACTTTTGTTAGATACACCTTTATTTTTATATTTGTCAAATTTGATAATTTCTCTAAAATGAAGAAGTCTTGTAATTTGCCCATGGTGAATTCTAAATATTCAACACTTAAAATGTAAAACCAATATACCATCTTAAAATACTGTGACTCTTGAACCAAATAGTTTGGTAGGATTGCATTTCTTTCTCTCTGGGTCCAATAGTAGTTTTCATGCTGCGCAGGACGAATGTTCTTAAGGTTCTAGTTTTACATTCCACCATTCGCCTTCATCGGTTACATGATTATTTAAGACTCTTTTGGTTACAAGTGCTTGGAAAAGTAACCCAAACTTAGAAAAAAAAAGATTCACTAAAAAATAAAATTCATCTGATTTCAAAAGGGGCTGGAGACAGGGGCTCATACACTGTTATTAGCATCTTTTTTCGAAAGACCAGATTTTCTGTCTCTTAGCTCAGCTTTGCCTTTTTCTGAGTGATGGCTCCAGTAGTTCATGCCCTTATTTTGCTCAGCTATAGTTCCTTTCTAAGAAAGCATGTTTGGGATGTAAATTTTCTTAGTTCTCACACATCTGACAATATCTCTATTCTGTCCTCCTATTTGACTGGTGTCTTGGCTAAGAAGGGTCTCATTTGACAAGGATTTTCTCTCAGGAAGTGTGAAAATATTACTCTATTTTTTTCAGCATCTACTTGGTGGATGGCAAGTTTGTTGTCAGTCTGATTCTTGCTCCTTTTTTTTGGTAGATATTTTATAATTTCATTGGATAGTCAACTATTAGTTTTCATACACATTGACTGTCTGTAGGTTTTTGGAAGTGGTGACAGGTACATAGGTATCTAATGCATGGAGCTTTTTTGGGGAGTCTTCCTCCTCATTATGTTTTCCGGACAACTGTACATGGATATGGTATGGGGCTTTCCTTATCCCTTTGGCCCAGACAACTTTGTTAAGCCTCGTGTTGATGAGCACATCTGGTGTTCCCATCTCCCTTGTGGCAAATTTCCGGATCTCTTTGAGGGCCTGAGGGGCACGCTTGCCGAAGCCCACTCCATGGATGCGCTTGTGAATGTTGATGGTGTACTCCCTGCTCACCACCTCGTTGATGGCTGGATGGACCTTCTTTTCACCACCCTTCTTTGCAGCCATTCTGCCTAGACCCTGATTCTTGCTTCTTTTGTAGGTGATCGGTTTTCTCTTTGGAAGCATTTCATATTTTCTTTTCATAATTAATTGTTCTGGAATTTCACAATTACATGTGCAGGTGTGTCTCTTCTCATATTTTGTTCTGGGCATTTTGTGGGCCTTTCAGTCTGAAAACTTATTTTCTTCTTCAGCTTTGAGAAGTTCTCTGTATTCATTTTATAGTAATCTTTTATTCCTTCTGCTTTTTTGACCTTTCTTCCTGGGACTCCTATTCATTGGATGTTGAACTTCCTGAGTGTTTATTCTCTGTCTCTAATCCTTTCAATTCTATATTCCATCTTTGTCTTTCTGTTCTATATCCTGAGAGATTTCCTCAGCTTTAGCTTTCAAAATGTATAATGTTTATTTTATATTTTTGGCAGTCATATTTTCAATATCTGAGAGACTTTTTGAAATTTTGCTTTTCCATAACCTGGTGACTTATTTGTGGCACTATTTTGTTGTATCTCACTGAAAATGCTAACTTAAGTTTTACAAAATGTCTTTCTCTGTTCCCAGAAGTATCTCCATAGTCATTTTTTCCTGTTTTCCTTGAGTGTCACATTTTCCTATTTGTTTGTCTTGGTGTTTTAATTTCCTTCTTTCATGATTTAGGGTTTTGGCTCTTGGTTTCAATTTGCTTTAAGTTGTTAATCTTGTCTATTTATTCTTGGGTTTTGTAGCAGATGTAAGAATGAGATAATGGAGAGACCCGGGTATGGGCCCTGCTGACTGATGGGTTTTGTTTAAGGATAGATCAGGAAGCCATTAAACTAAAGAGATTGGATTTATTCTGGTGTACTAACTCTCATACTAGCTCCTTTAGTACTCTCCAGGAACCATATAATATGTCTTGAGATGAAATCTATTTTTTGCCTCGGATAAATGCCCAGCTGCTGATTGTTCTGCACTAGGAGTGAAGGGTCCGTATATGGACCTCTGACTAGATCTCTTTTTTCAGCTTCCTTTCTCCTGCCTGCCCTCAGTGGTAACTGCCATCTCAATTCTGGAACTGTTCCATGCTTCTGTCAGGCAGATTGGTTCCTTTCTATCTGTGTCCCAGGCAACTGCTATTTCTGCTCTACTTTATCCACTGAAGAATGTTCTCTTCATTGTTGTGTCTGTACCGTTTCCTCCCTTTACAACCAGCTTAATGGAGTTTCAGAAGGCAGAAGTATACGTCCAGCCTGCCATCATGAGTTTGAAATCTCTTCCTCTCTTTCATAAAGGGTTTGGAATGTGATCCAGGGTATTTCTCCAATCCCAAGCATTGCCATAATTGGGTTGGATTCAATTTCCCAGTAGGCATCCTGAGCAACACCACAGCATCTCACTGCTTTGCCAACTATAACATTAGGGACCTGCATTTCTCTCCTGCACCTCAGCTGCCCACATCCAAAACCATAGTCTAGGCTTATCATCAACCTGAACTGATATCTTAAACTGAAACATGTGGCTATCTGGTTTACTTCCATGCTATCACTCAATTACTACCATGACACATGCTTTTGGCCTCATCAAGATATCCAACTTATTATCCCATTTAATTTCTTCCTTCTTTCTTTACCTTCTTCAATATTCAGCCTGGCTTACACATTCCATCGCATTATCCATTTATAGCTTCCTGTCAGAACCCTAAACATAGATAATCAAACTGTGCAATGGAAGATTTCCTGGGTTCATGTCCCATCTCTATCACCCATAAACTAGGTGACTTTGGGGAAGGTACTTAAATTTTCTGTGCATTCACATCCTCATCTGTAAAATGAAGATAATAATAGTAATAATACTCTGAAGATGAAATGAGATAGCACATGTAAATTGCTTAGAAAAGCATCAGACTCAATTAAAGTACTCAATAAATATTAGCTAGCTTTAGTAATATTCTCTAATCCAAAAGTGCTAGTGAAATAACAGTGTACTTTAACAAGTTATGCTACAGTATATAAGGTACGCACACATTCAACTTATACTATTTAACTAGTTTTCCTAGAGTTTAACCACTTCTAAGATTATGTAATATTTGCATTTTCAAACTGTATTTGAGTACTGATTTATCTTCTATATCTTTGTATGTTCAGCACCCTAAGAAATGGGTTGTTTCACCAACTTTTAATCCAAATTTAATAGTTAACTCCCTGGGCCTCCAAGGAGAAGTACCATAATTATGATACGCTAATGAATCACTGACATCTATTTATAACATTTATTAAGGCAATAGGTAGCAATTACAAATTAGGAGGCATGTTGCTGCATATTCTCCTTGTATGTGACAATTGTGGTTTAGAAATTAGATCAGAATCCAAAAGTAGGGCCCGGCTAGATAGCTCAGTGGATAGGAGCACGCTGGGGTTCCACATGGGAGGCCCCAGGTTCGGTTCCCGGGGACCTCTCTGAGCGGGCAGGTGGCCTTGAGAAAGGCAAGCTGCCGTGGGCAAGGCAAAAAGCCGCTACGGGCAGGGCGGAGCCCCCACGGGCATGGCAAAGTCACCCGTGAAAAGCGGAGCTGCTGCCTGCAAACCTCGGAAGCCCGGCAGCCTGCAAAAAACATGGAGGACTGCTGCCCGCAAAACATGGAGTGGAGCCGCCCATGAAAATGGAATGGAGCCACCCTCGAATGGAGCGAGCCGCCGCCGCGGAGGGCCGACTCGGCACGTCGCCGCAGGGATGGGGGTGGGGGGTGGAGACAAGAAGCAGACAAAGAGGAACACAGAAGAGTGGACACACAGCAGGAGCAAGCAGAAGGGGGGGGATATGTAATAAAAAAAAAGAATCCGAAAGTATTTTAAACTTCATCATTTCTCATTGATGCTATGGTAAGCTGCTTCTGCCAGATGCATAACTATGTGATAGTAACTATGAATTTTGAAGAGCCCAGGATTCTTCTTAGCTTGAATCTCAAAACCTCTGATAATGGCCATTCTGATAAACCCTTTAAACAAGTCCACAGAGAAAGATCTTTTAACCCAGGCAACCTATACCAACTGCTCTGATAAGTAGACCTCAATTAGAAGAAAGCTCTAACCAAATTAATATTTTGGACATGGTCCCTGGAGAATGAAACTACTCTTTTTGAGACGTGTGTGACAACATACTATGAAGATGTGAGGATTGTGCATACTTTATCTCTAATGGTTCTACCATTGCAACTGAAAATTCAATGAGATATCAATTAAAAATGTTTAAAGTATGCATTACTTTGGAAACAGCTTCCAGAAGTACCATAATGATGCTATTTAATTTATAACACAGGGTCCTATTATAATCTTAGGCAATGCCTAACTTTTTGGGGTTCTGTTTTCTAATCAATAAATGAGTTTAGGTATGGGTTAAATAAAATCATGTTTTAGAGCACTTTGTAAATAACAATGAACAAGAAATATTTATCAAAAATGAGGAATCAAATGGACAGAAAAAACTTTTTTGGGAACAAATTTTACTTTAAAGACTGAAAAAAATCAAGGCTTATATTAGGTCCACCTCTGCCTCATATCCCTCATCTGTCCTTGAACAATTTGTCTCAGCATTTAGGGAAGAAGGCATCCCTCTTTCTTTCTCTCCCCACCCCCAAATACAAAGATATTCTTATTTACATTGTCATTATGTTCTTACCTTACTCTCACAATGTATAGTTGATGTGTTTTCTGAGAGACCATCTAAATCAAAATTGTTTTTGGCAAACCTACCATGGCTCTTACTAAACAGCTCTAGTAAGCTCTCTTAGTGGCGTAAGGTTTTATGTTATAGCTAACTTACCCAGCAGGCTTACTAGAATGTAGTCATATCCCAAATTCAACCTTATAAGATCCTTCTCTGGAAAGGGCTCAGATGCAACTCTACTTTCTTAATTCTTGCCCTTAATTTTTCTAGGTCAAGGTCACCCTTTCTGATTTTGTAGCATTCAAACAGATCCAGAGTTCTTTTCTGAGATAAGCCACAATCTTGATAAAAGGGGAGATCTTTATTAAGGATTATAACATGTGGCATGTTGTCTTAGTTTCCTAGGGCTCCTGTACCAACATACTACAGACCAGAAGGCTTAAACAATAGAAATTTACTGTCTCTCAGTCTTGGAGGCTAGATGTCCAAACTAAAGGTGTTGGAAGGGCGTTGCTCCCTGGGAAAGCTGTAGGAAAAATCTGTTCCATGACTCTCTCCTGGCTTTTGGTGGTGGCTGGGAATCCATGCTGTTCTTTTTTTTTGTAGCATTTCAATGTCTGCGTCTGTTGTTACATGACGTTCTCCCCAGTGTCTGTCTGAATGTGTCCAAGTAACCCTCTCTTATAAAAACACCAGTTATATTGGTTTAGGGCCCATTTTCACTAATCCCATCTTCAAAGATCCTATTTCCAAAAATAGGGTCACATTCAAGAAACTGGTGATTAGCCTTGAGCATATCTTTTTAGAAGACACACTTCAACCCATAACACATTTTTACTTTCAACGCCTCCTCCCCATCAGTGAAGAAATCACTGACTAAAGAGGGCGCTCCTTTCACTAAGTGCAAACCCAGCTTCAGAGCTATTCTCAGCAAAAGCTCTGGGAAGCAAAAACAAGCAAATATATAAAAATTAATCTACCATCCTTGGATTAGAATGTAAGTTCCTTGAGGACACAGATTGTGTCTTCTTCATTTCTGTTCCCCTCCCCCAATTTTTTATTGTATGTTAACTAATTGTATAAAGTAAGAACAGCTTCCTTGGTGTTTTAAAAATGTTTTAGCACAAACATTTTCATTTTGACTCCAAAAGAAGAGGTAACCAATGAAGATGACTTATAATATTAGAAAATATCCAAATTTTTGTAGGAGTCCTTGCTTTGATGGATATTAGAACACTTACCTCTTACCTGAAAGGGATGGACATATGTAGCTCTGTTATTAAAAAAAATAATATATCCTTAATCCATGAAATCAGATGGAAAACACTCTTAACATTTTAAATTTTATAGTCAGTCTCATTTTTCTTAAAACATTTCAAACCAGTAAGAGTTTTCCAGAAGTTAGTTTGAATCACCTAACCTTCCAAGGAAAAAACAAGCAAAACTAAATAAACATGTTTGACTCTACTAATTTTTGTCCCTCACTAACAGTTGCAACTTAAATTGATTCCTGCTAAAGCATCCTGCTTTCTCTATAGGCACGTCAAATGGGTATCTTGTGGTCTCCCATACTTTGTTGTAGAATCCTAGTTGGTACTCAGACCAGTCACATGTCAGTGCATTTTTAATTGCTAAAGCTAATAAAATCCATTTTAATTACACCCTAATCATTTATTACAGTCAGTTTCTCTCCAGAACATAAACTCTTGGAAATCAACTACTAAAAAGTACTTGTGGACTTTGGGGCTTTGGCAGGCTGGAACAGAACTTCTGAGAACACACTGTGTGAATGTGCCAAAGAAGGCAATCAAGCTGAGAACCCACACGGCAGCAGTGTGTTTGGGACCTGGCTGGTGAAATAGCTCAGATTTGAGGATGTCACAATCACATGGAGATGCCTACAAGTCTATAGCATAACTTGGATATGGTCCTACTGAAGACTTCAGTTTGTAAAAGGCTGGCCCCATCAACTGCAAAGGGGGCCTCCTCCAGAAGCTGGGCGGCTACATCTCTTTGCCAGTAAGTGCTTAATGACTCATTTTCCTCAAGAGAACTTTCGTAAGGCTGGAATTCAGGGAGGGGTGTCTGGAGAATGTCTGAGAGGAAGTTCAGGAGCCACTATCCTGCTCTTTGCTGGAAAAAGTCTCCCATTGCAGCCAGTCCAGTTGACTAAAGCAAACTGCAACAGAAATTTCAGTAATGTTTCTTGATTAATTTTCATGAACAGTCTATGAAAGGTCAGCATGAAGTCTGTTTTAATCAGGTTGAGATAATTATAAACTCCCTACAGATGAAAATCATTAGTGGAAACAGTAAAGAAACAATAGGTTAGCAATTGTATTTTTATGGAATCACAGAATCTGTCCAAGTGAATTACATTGAACCAGACACAATACTCAAAGAAATTGCTTTTTTCCCATTGGGTCAATATTTTACTGAATCTGTCAAATTGACCAATTGTTTTGTAATTATAGAGATTTAACCAAAATGAAATTGCACCTAAAGTTTTCTTCTTTTTCAAATGCTTTTTTGTTTATTTTAAGGCTTAACAATGACTAAATACCCTCCTCTTTCAGAAGATATTCTGAGAGAGAAGCAAAAATATCACTTTTGCAATTTCCATTCTTTCAAAAGGTCTGTTGGTAAATTATTCCTACGGATCTTTCCATCTTTCTAGCCTGTGCGTACACACCTAACCCATACTAAATTTCACCAGATGGCATTTTATTTCTTTAAAGTAAAGCAGTCGTGGGTTTAGACAGTTGAATTTTTAAACTTCTGTATTTACTGAAAGTGCATATGGTGCTATATGGACAAAGAAATTGTGCTGAGAGAAAAACATTTCTGTCTGCAGTACCTTATAATCTCCCAGAGAAAGAAAAAGTGCAGTCATATGGTGTATTTCTCACAAAATCCTATGTGGCTTCAATTTTCTTCCTCTGCTAAAAATTAAATATATGTATCATGTACACGACTGGAAAACTGTATTATTTTAAATTCCTCTTTCGGAGGTTAAATGAAATCTAATGGCTTGTCGAAGTGATCCGTTAGTGATCTTTACAAGAAAATGAAGCATAAAGCTGAATTTGTTTAAAAAAAAAAAGTTTAAAAACCTCTGTATGTCAACGTAAGCAGATGTTGGTGTAGAATTTACAAGGATGAGAAGGCTTATAAAACCTCCCTCGAGCCACTCACAGTTCATTTCAAGGCCAAGAACGCCCCCAAAATCTGTTTCTAATTTTACAGAAATCTTTTGAAATTTGGCACGGTATTCAAAAGTACGTGGAAAAAATAAAACAACCTTGTCCTGGCTTTGGCTTCCAACTACCAAGACATACTTGCTTCTTTTCAACGTTTTTCACAGATGAAGTGACCCACGCTTTGAAGCCAGAATTTACTAACTTTCAAAAACATCTGGAAAAATGAAGGTTAGTATATGCAGCCTCAGGAATTGCTAAAGAAAGAGGGCTGGCTGGATTGAGTGTGATCGGAGTTTCCTATTGTTTAGAAGGTGCATTTTTATACATAAGTATTTACTTCCTGGAGTGAGTTGGGGTTGGAAAATTGTTCTAAACATACTGTAGAAACATTCGTCCTTGCAGAGTTGGAAGAATTCCAGCAATTATAACCAGATCAGTAGAAGACAATCAAAAGCTTTGTGGAGAGGGAGAAGTAGGATTTAAGTGTAAACAAAATCTTGCCATTTCTACTCTTTAGCAGAAACTGTGTACATGCCTAACTTTCTTTATTTTACATAGACGTGGTTAAAAATTGTATTTGGAATTGCCACTTCTGCTGTGCTTGCTTTATTGGTGATGTGCATTGTCTTACGTCCTTCAACAGGTAAGAACTTTCTGTGATTTACTCCATCTGCCTATAATAGCTTGGAAGATACGCTAATGCATGGTCATAAGCGATTTAACATTTCCCAAGTGCTTATTTTCCAAAGTAAGTCTGTTATTTCCAAGACGACTTTCAGTTCGCAGATACGTCATTTTGAAAGACCAGGAATACTGCAGAATTTAAGCCAGGCAGCAAGAGCAATAGAAAAACCTCAGCACTCTTCTGCCTCACCCGCATACTCCTCCAAAATCTATGCTAAATTACAATTTTGACAGGTCTTTAGAGACAACTTTTTGAACTAACATTATTACTGAAAATGTATGCATTACTTTTCATTATTACGCTTTCCTCAAGGAAAGTAAAAATGAGTAAAAATGGAAAGGTTGAAACAGAACCTATGGAGATTTTGCTGCTGAAATGGTCTTTCCAAAACTTTAGGGAGGAAGTTGAGAATTGAAGTCTTAGGAATAGCTGCATAGAAAAAGAAATATTTCTTCTAAGATGCAGTGGCAATGAACAATAAATTTGTTTGGGAAACAGTATTATTAAACAAGCAATATAATTAGTGATAAATCAGATCCTTTTTTGTTTGTTTGTTTGTTTTTAAAAGGCCTAGATTAACATTGATCTCTCTTCACTAAAAATTGGAAGACACTTTGCATTAATATTGAAACTAGTTTAGATTTAAATTAAGAATCTGCATATAGATAAGCAAGTGATATTAGGGGAATAATCTTTAATTGAAATATAAATGAAGAGGAGTTTAAGCTTCTAAAACAGGGGAAAAATAACAATAATAGATCAAGCTCCTTGAGGTCTAGGAGTAGAAGAAAATTTTTTGTACTAGCAAATATTAAGTTTATGATAGCTAAGGTAAGAAATATCTTTGGTTAAATGTTAACTGATAGTAAAGAAACATAGGTGGTTAGACTTCAGCTGAAGACGATAGGAATGTAGGGTGTACAATTTTTTCATTGATTTTTCAAGGTAAACTTTTCAGACAAGTCTTTCACTTCGAGAGCTTGGGGGTCACATTTCCCTCCATGCCAGCAACTGTCAGGTGACAGATTATTGACCCTTTGAATGCTAGTCCATTCAAAAGCAGCTCCTGATTTTTAAAGAAATGGAACATTACCTGAAACATATATTTTTAAAGGTTTCCAAGAAATTTAATATAAACAAACCTCATTGTAGAGCCATATAAATCCCATTTATGTCATGAATACATAGATATGTATATATTTATGAAATGACATAGATTTAAAAAAATTACCAGGTAGTTCTACAATAAAATAGCGTGGATGGTTAGCTGAACCTGTGGGTAAAATGTGTAAATGTTATTGGAGAAGTAGAAAGTTTAGTTGAATCTGACATTTTGTTTCCTCAGAAATAAAAGTTCTGAGAAACAAAAAGTATAGGTTTTATTCTGAACCTATCTTCATGTTCACAGGAAAGTATAGATTGCACTTTGGAATTTGAGCCATGATTTCTAGTAAGAAATATACTATATTTGTACATTTACAAATAGTGTATATGTATGCACATATAGACATTTGTGTAATTATATGTGAGAGAGATGTGTGTATATTTATATATATTCCAATCCTTATCTTCTTTCCAAGTGAAATGTATAGTAAACACATAAATATATGCTATAAACTATACATAGTATAAAAGCTCTTTGCCACTTAAACTATAGTTTTCTGTTTCCAACCAACACAATAATTCTCAGTGCAAAGCAATTTCTTGATAAGATGAAATAAGCAAATTAAATTTGAGATATATTTTTAGTACTCATTCAAAAACAGAAAAAAAATACCATTTTTGTCTATAATATCCCTCTCTTTCTATTCTAAATTTGCTGAAGAACTTCCCAAAATGTCATTTAAATAACTTGGAAATGGAACTATTCATTCCCCTACCTTCTGAGCAGGACCAGGGAAAGAAGTCCTCCTTTCCTTGAGCCAGCTCTGTAGGCAGCCCTGACCAGGTGCAGAGGCCTCATCCTTCTGGCTTCTCTCTCCCTTTTCTTCTCCGCATGCCCCCTCCCCAACTGCTACAGAATCATCCCCAGCCTGGAGGGCCAGGTCCAGTCCTCCACAGTCACATCTGCCCACTTCCTGATGAGAATGGGATCTGAGTTGGCAGGACAGTAGAAGGGACTGAGGAAGGGAAGGGAAGAATAGAGGATGAAAAGCCAACTAAGCTCCCAGTTAGACTTTGCTCCATACCTCATCAGAAACC